>JAYKKT010000036.1:6947500-7017500 GCA_036023115.1 Brasenia schreberi
TGATAGTTTCATACATATTCATCAATCAAGGTGCATATCTCAGCTATTTGATTGGAATGTGAACATTATTTGATGGTGCTTTCTCACTCGAATGCAAAAGTGATAATGTAGTAAGAGGTTCGGTTACCTTTTGAGGCCGAATTCCTTCATGGCAGCGGTTTCTGCCTTGTCTCCAACGCACATATTTTGTAGCTGCTGAAGCTCTTCTTCTGCAAGCCGTAGCTCTTCTTCTATGTCCACCTTATGATTTCCATAAGGCGTCTCTCCCATCTGAAGCGGCTTCTCTAGCATTACACCGGATCTTGATCCGCAAACGTATGCTGCCAAATATTCACGAAACCGAAGGATCACATTAATCGCCGGAGTTTATTAACTTTGATAGGTATTAAGTACTCGACTCCAAGGATGGGATTGGTCTTACAGATCAAGGTGGCAGCTTTTGTTTCAACATTTTGAACAATGTTAGCGTATCTATGATTCATGGGTGGCAGTGTTAGTCCTACGGGGTATACATACTGATACGGACACCCGTATAATACACCTCATATGTTTGGGTATGAGTTTTCAAAAATTTCAGATTTTGGATACGCTTCGGTGAGCATAACGCTAACCATACCTTAAGTTTTCTACAGTTGTTTCATAATTAGGTGCAGTTCGACCCTCACCAATAAGGGTTGATTTGATCCAAAAAACCAAAAAAAAGCCCTAAGTATTACTCGCCTATGCGTCTGATGCCTACCAATTTCGTCTTTTCTGTTGCTTGCCTTTGGTCCTTCGTCTACCTCAATCTATGGTGCCTCTTTCCTTTGGTAAGAACTCTGTCAGCCGAATGTAATTAGGACCGATTCATGATTTCGGCGATCTTTATTTCTTGTTGGAGTTATGTATAATGTTAACACATGCGTTTCAACGTAATCTCTTCTTATATTGTGTATGTTTAATCTTCTGCAGTCTCAATTTCTTATGTATATTGATTGGATCTTATACTCACTACTACTGTTGCTCGTTCAGGCTCAACCGTTATTTTCTTGGTGCAATAAAATTACTCATCTTTTTGTGAAAACACTTAAATTTCTTTAAGTCAAGTGCAAGCTAGACAAGTAAGAGAGGTGGGGAGGATCCACATTTCTTATATATATATTTTCAAAAGATCATCATATCTCATAAATTATATGGGATACCAGTACCATATCAAATACAACAACAGCTAAGCCTTTTTCCATACTAGAGGGGGTCAGCTACATGGATC
Organism: Brasenia schreberi; assembly: GCA_036023115.1. Classification (NCBI taxonomy): domain Eukaryota; kingdom Viridiplantae; phylum Streptophyta; class Magnoliopsida; order Nymphaeales; family Cabombaceae; genus Brasenia; species Brasenia schreberi. Next base: position 6,948,750 of record JAYKKT010000036.1, read on the forward strand.
CTTTTTTTCCACGCAGCCCTATCATGTCCCACATTAGCAGTTAACTTAACATAAGCTACATCATTCTTAATTGTTTTTTTCCAACACTTTTGTGGTCGTCCTCTACCTCTTTTAATACTTTCAAAATCTAGTTTTTTATACCATCTTACATACGCATCTTTTGAACTTCTTTCTACACGTACAAACCATGTTAAACAATGTTCTCTCATTTTATCCTCTATTGGTGTCACTTCCAATTTATTTCTAATAACCTCATTATGTTTACGATCTTTTCTTATATAACCACTCATCCAGCTCAACATCTTTATTTTTGTCACATACATCTTTTGTATATGTTGATAATTTACTGCTCAACACTCAAAATCATAAAAAATGACAGGTCTAACTGTTGTTCTATAATATTTACCGTTTAACTTTAATGGTATCTTCTTATCAAAAAGAATACCTCATGGTCCTCTCCATTTTAACCAATGAGCATTAATTTTATGTGTAACAAATCTGTCAATTCTTTCATGACTATGAAAAATTGATCTTAGGTATTTAAAACTTTCCTTTTGAGGGCTGCATTGTGTGCCTTTACTTTCTAAGTTTTCTCCATATATTTCCAATTTTGTATAAACTTTTTCCTTATACTCCTCCACTAACACAATGTGATCTCCAAATAACATACACCAAGGAACTTCATCTTGAATATGCTTTGTTAAGTATGGACTTAAAGTTGATCCTTGACGTCACCCCATATTAACTTGAAAGAAGTTTGTCATTCCTTAATGAGTCCTTACACATAGTTTTGCACGATCGTACATGTCTCTTATAAGGTTTATGTATTTCAGTGGGATACTTTTTTTTAAGGTTCTTAAAAGAACCTCCCTCACTAATCTATCATAAGATTTTTCTAGATCAATAAATATCATATGAAAGTCTTTCTTTTTTAGTCTAAAATATTCAATAAGACATCTCAAAAGGTGAATCGGTTTAATAGTAGATATGCTTAACAAATCATCTCCCCTTGTGGAATCTTTGAATTGTCTTAGCTAACTCCTCTAAGAAATCAGTCTTTATACTATCTTCTATTCTTACTTGGGGTGCATAAGTACAAACTATATTCAAAACATCTACTCCTAGCACTAATTTCAACGTCACGATTCGGTCACCATATTGTTGTATGTCTACTAAACTATCCTTTAAATATTTATTTATGATGATATCTACTCCATTTCAAGCCTTTTCCTTTCAAGAGTACAATAATTTAAAACCTTTATCATCAATCTCTTTTGCTTTTTGTCGAACCCATTTTGTCTCTTGTAAAAATAAGGCAAGAATCTTTTTCCGAATCATAGTATCTACCACCTCCATTCGCTTACCGGACAATGTTTCGATATTCTAAGAACCAATTCTCTTGTAAAAATACTATGTATGATAAATATATATATATATATATATATATATATATATATATATATATATATATATATATATATATATATATATATATATATATAACTTATATGGGGAAGTTCCAATACCATATCTATGAAACACGAAAAAGGCACCAAACTTGGTTTCTATTCATGCTCATCCTTATTATTATTATTTTTTTAAAAAGTTATATTAAGGATCTATGTGATATATGGAGAACCTAGCTAGATGATATCCGTATATCGATAAAAGGTGGTTTCAAGTTGTTCATTAAATTTGAAATGGCTTGATTGAAATTTAGATATGGGACTTGGGAACTCTAGAATTGATTGTTTGGCAAATCCAATTATATATCGATCTATGTTAAATGTTTCGATTTTAGTTATTAGAAAGTCTACCGTGTAATCATTTGTGATGATGTTGAACCCTATGCTTCGAGTGCTATGCTGGATGGGTTAAAGGGATGTTGTTGATCGTCCAGTGAGGCCAGCAGTTCATGGGTCGTCTACATATACTGTAAGAGAGTTAATTCACCAATACAAATATAGATTGGAGAGACTCACCAGTTGAAACGTGCAAAAACATCTCCAGCTTCTCACACTTATGGGCGAAGTCTAGCACCCCACGAGCACCTAAGGCATTGACGTTGAGTGCTATGTCATACCTGCAGCATGATTCCGCAAATCACTTCACAAAATTCACTCTCAATTCACAAATTTCTGCCATAAACCACAACCCTTTTTGATGATTTAGTATTCAATGCAAAATCTATTCTTGATTACACTCAAAAAAAAAAAAAAAAAAGCAGTCCGTGGATATAAACACACCTTTCATCAAAGGAGGTAGTGGCAGCAACATGTACAATGATGTCCACTTCCTTCAATATCTCTTCTCTGAGAATTATTTCAGTTATCCCCAGGCTCTCCTCCGTGACATCTCCCGCTACAGGGCAGATCTTTTGGGAGACGAAAGCCTCAAATTCATCGCCGTGTTTGCTTCTCAACACTCTGAAAACCTCCTTGTTCATCACCTATTGTTAAAAGCACTCATGTTTCATCTCTAACGCGGAATGAACTCCTTTGTTAGAGTATTAATGCTCACTAAACACAATTCCTAGTAGCTGAGAACCAGCCGCGGCCTCATTATATTTTTCATCAACAACTTGTATTCTATTAATTAATCGCAAGATGGTAGGAGGGATTATGCGCACTCGCGAGCAACACTCCGAAAAATGACACTCTAGACTGCAGTTTTGGTAAAAACAACTTGAAGTGTGAAGTGGAACTTTGAAATCGATTCCTTAGATAAATATAAGGATTAAAAATCCAACAAAAATGAACTATATTAATCCAATATTTATATTTAACTGTACGTGTGCAAGTAGAGGGTGCCATATTTATTACTGAGGAACATTTTAGTTACTGCATCTCTATGGCAAATTTTGACAGAAGAAAGAATGAGCAAGAGTTTTGGAGCAGTCCGTTACTTGGCCGTCCACTCGCCGCTTGGCAGATTTGGCATCGGAAGCTCGGATTAGCAAATACAAACGCTTCACCTCCGGCTGCACCCTCAGGATTTTCTCTACAAATACTGCACAACAGACTTGTCACGCATCTAACAAGAGAGAGAGAGAGAGAGAGAGAGAGTACTCTTAGCAAGAAACCCAGTGCAGCCTGTTACCAAGATGCTCTTGTAACGCAAGTTTTGAACGACGCCAGACAGAGGAGCCATAACAAGATCTGAGAAAGGATTCAAAACTAAGGCCCAAGTTATACCTTCCTTCTTTCTCCAATAAATTGAGGTAACAAGGTATGACGCACACTTCAGGTTGTGGGTGCCTGGATTCTGAGTTACATCAACCGTATTTATAAGCTGCTTGGTTAACAGAGTCCCCTAAGTTTGAAAGTGAAATCGAACCCTTCTTCTCAAGATGAGAGAGGAATTACGATGCATTTCTATTTTCTATTTTTTTATTTTTAACAAAGGAGAATTTTATTATACTTTATATAGAACCATGATCCATTTAAACGTGTCATGTTTCGGGTAAACTGAAACCTCAATCCGTAATTGAGCAAACTCGGGACCAGTACCGAAACTTTCGAGTTTAAGGCAGTTTTGGTTTAAATGTAGAATCATCCATATTTTTATTAAAAAAATTTAAAATATAAAAACATTTAGAAAATACAAGACCCGGTAATTTTGAAATGTTGATTCCGATTTGATAAGAAGTAAAACCGAACCAAACCGACTAGTCCTCGATTCTGAGCTCGGTTTTGATTGGAAATGCTACTTCATGGTTCTATTTACTACAATGGTTTTGGTTTAGTTCTCTAAAATTTGAGAATCGATTGTGAACAAGTGTCCGTCAAGTGGAGGCTTTTCTTAATAGCATTCAGCTGTCAAATCTATTAAGATTGACTCTAAAAGCCAAGATGCTGACTTTTATTTCTTCATCTGACAATCTGACCATTTGAGTCAAATAAATAATCAATCTGCAGATTAACAATCCATTTTCGCAGTCATCTAAATTCTACAACCAATGTATTCGACCCGAGTTCGGCAGTTCTTCTGATGTTTAGACCCGGCTGAGGGCTTCCTCCAGCAGCCTTGAATAATTAACTTCAATTTGGCCCTCCATCTGTGCGCCAGGGTTGGATTTGAAAGCTCATTTGGCAGATGGGGAGTTGGATTCCCGAGGCTTGCATGCATGCATGTGTGCGCCAGGGTTGACCCTCCCGTTCTGACAGATGGTTACCAATCATATGGTTTGGCACAATAAACTTAAACCAACCTGGAGAATTAATGACATTACTAGGCTCTCTCTTCCAAAGCAATTTGTTTCCATATTAGATGGGATCAGCTACATGAATGATCGTAGAAAAGTATATACAAAACACAGACAGCTGATGGATCAAGAGCATTTGAATTGGTCTATGTAGTTACAACCTTGACCAATTACCTTCAAGGGAAAGTTATAGCGGAGCCTCATGTAGTTCCGGAAACTGGCCATGCTGCTATAGAGGAAGAGCTTAGGAACAATAATGACATTTCCATCGTTCCCTTTCAATGGTTTGCTGGAGAAATAGCGGAAAGCGCAATCAGCAAGGATTGAAGTAGTCAACGGATTTTGGCAGCTTGATCCAACATGGTAGATGAACTCTCCTGATTGACGTGAATGTACCGCCACGGAAACCACCATGGCGTTCACCACCATATCCGCAGGGATCTTTAAAACGTTGCACATTGATTTTAATATTCCATATTAATGTTCCAACTTTTTAATTTTGTTTACTGGGAAGAAGTACTGCTGCAATGCCATTCACTATGTCGATTTACTGCATCACTTACTATATTATTACTAAACCGCCGCTGCACCCGATCCATGCTTGAACTCATTGTCTCAAGTTTACTGGTAATCCTCTATTTCGGTCGATCGTAATTAGTGGAATTATATTTTCATCAATTAGGGAAGAAATGGGGATTTCGGCACAACTGGCGATGAAGATAAGACTCAACTTGGGCAAGGTCCAAGACCATAGGGATGGGAGTTGGCTGCTGTGCGTACCAAGTTCACTGAAGCAAAAGAAATTAAACCAAGCAGGTCGCGTAAGCAAATTACCACATCCATAGGGAGGTGGGGGTTTGCGGGGAAACATTTCAATCTGCCTTTGCCGTAGCTCATGATTACGCTACCTGCGGTTCTGCATATCAAGAAACCATAGCATACAGATTAACATTGCGGTTTAAATTAGCTCAAGTTGATAATTAACATTGCGGTTTAAATTAGCTCAAGTTTAAATTAGCTCAAGTTTAAATTAGCATACATATCAAGAGACCATAGCATATCAAGAAACCATAGGATCAGCTAAAGTTGCCTCAATTATGGTCGGGCGTATAATCACCACCGGCAACTGTTTTCTGGATTCTCCGATCAGAATTTCTCCCATGGCCTTGGTGAAAGCATATGCATTGGGCCAACCTAAAAGCCTGGCCCTATACAAATGCAACCAAATACTATATATATACCACAAATAAAGGCCGACTTGATTGATAGTTTCATGCATATTCATCAATCGAGGTGCATATCTCAGCTATTTGATTCGAACGTAACATAATTTCAAGGTGCTTTCTCACTCGAATGCAAAAGTGATAATGTAGTAAGAGGTTCGGTAACCTTTTGAGGCCGAATTCCTTCATGAGCATAACTTTAACCATACCTCAAGTTTTCTACTGTTGTTTCATAAATTGGTGCAGTTCGACCCTCACCAATAAGGGTTGATTTGATCCAAAAAACCAAAAAAAAGCCCAGTATTACCCGCCTCTGCGTCTGATGCCTACGATTTTCGTCTTTTCTGTTGCTTGCCTTTGGTCCTTCGTCTACCTCAATCTATGGTGCCTCTTTCATTTGGTAAGAACTCTGTCTGCCGACTGTAATCAGGATCGATTCATGATTTGGGCGACCTTTATTTCTTGTTGGAGTTATGTATAATGTTAACACATGCGTGTCAATGTAATCTATTCTTATATTGTGTATGTTTGGTCTTCTAAAATTTCAATTTCTTATGTATATTGATTGGATCTTATACTCACTACTACAGTTGCTCATTCATGCTCAAAGGTTATTTTTTTGATGCAATAAAATTGCCCTTCATCTTTTGTGAAAACACTTAAATTTTTTTAAGTTAAGTGCATGCTAGACATGTAAGGGAGGTCGGCAGGATCCAGTTTTCTTATATGTATATATTTTGAAAAGATCTATATGGGATACCAATACCATATCAAATACAACAATAGCTAGCCTTTTTCCATACTAGACGGGGTTGGCTACATGGATCCTTTGTTTCCACATAGCCCTATCATGTCCCACGTTAGCAGTTAACTCAACATTAGCTCCATCATTCTTTATTGTTTCTTTTCAATACCTTTGTTGTCGTCCTCTACCTCTTTTAATATTTTAAAATCTAGTTTTTTATACTTTCTTAGAGACGTATCTTTTGAACTTCTTTCTACATGTACAAACCATCTTAAATAACGTTCTCTTATTTTATCCTCTATTAGTCACACTCAATTTATTTCTATTAACCTCATTATGTATACGTCTTATATGACAACTTATCCATCTCAACATCTTCATTTCTGTTACAGATATCTTTTGTACATGCTGATAATTAACTGCCCAACATTCATAACAATAAAACATGTCAGGTCTAATTGCTACTCTATAATATTTACCTTTTAACTTTGATGCTATCTTCTTATCACAAAGAATACCTGATGTTTCTCTCCATTTTAACCAACTAGTATTAATTTTATGCATAACATCTCCATCAATTCTTTGATCACTATGAAAAATTTACCCTAGGTATTTAAAACTTTCCTTTTAAGGGCTGCAATGTGTGCCAATTTTAATTTCATGTCCTCTGAAGTAACCAAATGATCAAACTTACATTGCATATATTTTGTCTTTGTTCTACTAAGTCCAAGACCTTTACTTTCTATGATTTCTCTCCATATTTCTAATTTTCTGTTAACTTTTTCCTTATACTCCTCTACTAGCACAATGTCATCTCCAAATAACATACACCAAGGTACTTCATATTGAATATGTTTTGTTAACTCATCAATCACCATTTTAAATAAGTATTGACTTAAAGTTGGTCCTTGATGTAACCCCATATTAAATTGAAAGAAGTTTGTCATTCCTTCATGAGTTTTCACACTTGTTTTTGTACCATCATACATATATCATATAAGGTTTATGTATGTCAATGGGATACCTCTTTTTTCCAAGGTTCTCCAAAGAACCTCCCTCGGTACTTTATCATAAGTTTTTTCTAGATCAATAAATATCCTATGAAGGTCTTTCTTTTTGCTCTAAAATATTTCATAAGACGTCTCAAAAGGTGAATCATTTCAACAATAGATATGCTTGGCATGAATACAAATTTGTTCTTTATTATACTCGATACTTGTCTTAAACTACGTTTGATAATTCTTTCCCATAATTACATAGTTTGACTCATTAACTTGATACCTCGATAATTCACACAATTCTAAATATCTCCCTTATTAATGTATATTGGTATAAGTGTACTCACTCTCTATTCCCCGAGCATCTTTTAGTTTCTCCATATTTCATTAAATAGTCTTGTGAGTTAAGTGATTCTTCTATCTCTTAGGACTTTTCGAACCTCTATAGGAATATTTGTCTGGTACTATAGATTTACCAACCTTTATATGTTTAAGAGCCTCTTTAACTTCGTTCTTTTGAATATATTGGAAGAAATTATGGTTTATTTATTTTTCTCATTTGGCTAACTCTCCTAAGCTAATACTAACATTTTATTTTCAATAAAGTGTTTATAAAAACAAAATTTTCATCTATTTTTATGTCATTATTTGCCACTAGAATTTTTGGTCATCGTCTTTGATGCATCTAACAAAATTAAGATCCTTAGTTTTCTTATCTCTATCCCTAGCTATCCTAAAAATATCTCTTTCACCCGCTTTTAAGTTGAGATTTTTATACAAATCCTATCAAATTTTAGTTTTTGCTTCACTAATGATATTTTTCACTTCCTTTTTCGATTTCTTATAAGGTTCTAAAGTTTCACTAGTCTTCTTAGTATAATATAATTTGTAACATGCCCTCTTTGCTTTGATTTTATCTTGCACCATTTCACTCCACCACAAAACTTTTTTTATATCAGTACACATCCCTTATATTCACCTAACACATCTTTTGTAACTTTCCTAATATGTATAGTTATATTGTTTCACATATAACAAGGTGTAACAACATAATTTCAAGCACCTCAGTGAAGGACTTTCTCTTTAAATATACATTCTTTCTTGCTTTTGATGTTCCACCATTTAGTCTGAATAGCGCGATACACTGTTTTCTTCTTTGGCCACTTTTTTACGTTAAATCCATAACTAAAAGTCAATGTTGGGTGATTAAGGTTTCTCTTGGAATTACCTTGCAATCTTTACAACACGATCTATCTTTTTGCCAACAAACAAAATAATCAATTTGTGTTTGTGATAAGCCACTCTTAGGAGTAATTAATTGTTCATCTCATTTTTTGAAGATTGTATTGAGTATGAGGAGATCAAATACCATAAAAAAATTTAAAATCTCCCTACCTTCCTTATTTATATCCTAAAATCATAGCTTTCATGAATACCTTGATATCCTAAAGGCACTTTAACGACATGTCTCCTAAACAAATCATCTCCCTTTATGGAATTCTTTGAATTTCCTTAGCTAACTCCTACCAAAAAGCAGTCTTTATATTATCTTCTAGTCCTACTTGGAGTGTATAAGTACAAATTATATTCAAAACCTCTGCTCCTAGCACTAATTTCAACGTCATGATTCACTCACTATATCGTTGTATGTCTTCTACAATATCCTTGAAATCTTTATTTATGACAATATCAACTCCATTTTAAGCCTTTTCCTTTCTTGAGTACACCATAATTTAAAACCTTTATCATCAATCTCTTTTGCTTTTTCTCCAACCCATTTTATCTCTTGTAAACATAAAATATGAATATTTCTCATAATCATAGTACCTACCACCTCCATTGCTTACCGGACAATGTTCTAATATTCTAAGAACCAATACTATGTATAAACGATGGTATAAAAATATGACAGTTTTACACTGGCTGTCGGAAGCCTAACTTAACCCTCCTCCTTTATCCGGGCTTGTGAACGGCCATGCAAGGGTGACCCCTTATATGGTCGTAGTTCCAATACCATATACATGAAACACGAAAAAGGCATCAAACTTGGTTTCTATTCATGCTCATCCTTATTATTATTAATTTTTTAAAAAGTTATATGGAGAACCTAGCTAGATGATATCCGTATATCCATAAAAGGTGGTTTCAAGTTGTTCATTAAATTTGAAATGGCTTGATTGAAATTTAGATATGGGACTTGGGAACTCTAGAATTGATTGTTTGGCAAATCCTATTATACATCGATCTATGTTAAATGTTTCGATTTTAGTTATTGAAAGTCTACCGTGTAATCATTTGAGATGATGTTGAACCCTATGCTTCGAGTGCTATGGGTTAAAGGGATGTTGTTGATCGTCTAGTGAGGCCAGCAGTTCAAGGGTCGTCTACATATACTGTAAGAGAGTTAATTCACCAATACACATATATAATGAAGAGACAACAGTTGAAACGTGCAAAAACATCTCAACTTCTCACACTTATGGGCGAAGTCTAGCACCCCACGAGCTTCTAAGGCATTGACGTTGAGTGCCATATCATAACTGCAGCATGATTCCTCAAATCACTTCACAAAATTCACTCTCAATTCATAAATTTCTGCCATAAACCACAACCCTTTTTGATGATTTCGTATTCAATGCAAAATCTATGGATATAAACACACCTTTCATCGAAGGAGGTAGTGGCAGCAACATGTACAATGATGTCCACTTCCTTCAATATATCTTCTCTGAGAATTATTTCAGTTATCCCCGGGCTCTCCACCGTGACATCTCCCGCTACAGGGCAGATCTTCTGGAAGACGAAAGCCTCAAACTCATCGCCGTGTTTGCTTCTCAACACTCTGAAAGCCTCCTTGTTCATCACCTGTTGTTAAAAGCAGTCATGTTTCATCTCTAACGCGGAAAGAACTCCTTTCTTAGAGTATTAATGCTCACTAAACCCAATTCCTAGTAGCTGAGAACCAGTCTCGGCCTCATTATATTTTTCATCAACAACGCGTATTCTATTAATTAATCGCAAGATGGTAGGAGGGATTATGCGCACTCGCGAGCAACACTCTGAAAAACGACACTCTATACTGCAGTTTTGGTAAAAACAACTTGAAGTGTGAAGTGGAACTTTGAAATCGATTCCTTAGATAAATATAAGGATTAAAAATCCAACAAAAATGAACTATATTAATCCAATATTTATATTTAACTGTACATGTGCAAGTAGAGGGTGCCCTATTTATTACCGAGGAGCATTTTAGTTACTGCATCTGTTTGGCAAATTTTGACAGAAGAAAAAATGAAGCAAGAGTTTTGGAGCAGTCCGTTACTTGGCCGTCCACTCGCCGCTTGGCAGATTTAGCATCGGAAGCTCGGATTAGCAAATACAAACGCTTCACCTCCGACTGCACCCTCAGGATTTTCTCTACAAATACTGCACAACAGACTTGTCTCGATCTAACAGGAGAGAGAGAGAGAGAGAGAGAGAGAGAGAGAGAGAGAGAGAGAGAGAGAGAGAGAGAGAGAGAGAGTACTCTTAGCAAGAAACCCAGTGCAGCCTGTTACCAAGATGCTCTTGTAACGCAAGTTTTGAACGACGCTAGACAGAGGAGTCATAACAAGATCTCAGAAAGGATTCAAAACTAAGGCCCAAGTTATACGTTCCTTCTTTGTCCAACAAATTGAGGTAACAAGGTATGACGCACACTTTAGGTTGTGGGTGCCTGGATTCTGAGTTACATCAACCGTATTTATAAGCAGCTCGAGAGAGAGAGATCTGGATGCTCAATGGTGGAACAGGTGGATGAGTAATAAAGAACCCAAAGAGGTTCCTTCTCAACTAGGCATTGAAGAAAGGGAAGTAATTGTCGGCCATCAGTCAATGCGGAAAACCGTTGGTTGAGTGAAGGGATTCTTCAACAATGAAGTTAACGTCGGCATTGTGTCTGCGTGTTGTATTGAAAATTAAAAAAGTCAACATCTAGAGAATTCTACCTAGAGATCTAGATTAAGGAAGCACAGAAAAATAGAAAACTAAGAAAACCCATTACAACTACCATCTTTAATATGAACAATTGAAGTTATATTAAACACAAAGTATAAAGTTAACATTATCTTTGATTCAAATTTGCATGGTTGATCATACCAATCGAATAATAGAAATATGGGTTTTTTGTTGTTCTCTATGAGTTCCTTATGAATGGAAGGAAAATTGCAGTGTCACCTTAAGAATGGAAGGAACGGAGATTGCTTTGTAGAATCTTGGAGTTGAATGAACGCACAGGTAAAGAGCAGGTAGACGCTGAAGGCACAACGGTTGAGTAGACAGTGCAGTACTGCACTCATGTCGACTTCTTGGAGCACGGTAAATTACAGTTGAAAAGGAAGACAAAAATTTGTTGGTTTTTAAGCTCTTTCACTTTTGGAAGATGCAGTGAGAAGACGAAGGTAGAAACATTAACTTTTTGCACAGGGTGGGGTATTCGAAGTGGTCAATGCCTCTTCACTGACACCTTCTTGGAATCGAACCCTCCACCAGCCTAGAGTGTCCTACCGTTAGACCTAACGTTCTGCGTGCATGGTGCATGGAATTTTGGTGTTAAATGCTATTCACAAAGTTTTAAATCTGGTTGATGGACAGTGCAACTTTTCTGGCATAGAGAAAGTGTGCCAGAGTTAATGGTGCAGTTGCCTTGCCGACTAATGGCTTGCTGAGGTGGGTCAACCTAGGGATAACTCTATGGTCAGGGGTGCGTTTCCTGATGTATAATTTGTCGATGTAACTGATTGAAAATTTTTAGTTACGAAGGCATTCCATTTGCACGCAGAGCGTTAGCTCAACGACAGGGCATTCTAGTACCATTGCTGCTGGTGGGGAGTTGGACTCCTGAAGGATGCGTGTGTGGGTATGTGCGTTAAGCTTCGGCCTCCTCATGTAACAAAAAAAAGCATTACATTTAATATAGGAAAGTGTCTGAAATCTCCAGAGTAAAGAAAGCTCAGTTGAGAACAAATGCAAGAATTTCAAAACAAATTAGTCAGCAAAAATTTCAAATATATATATATTTTGAAGCCATTCCACTTTATGTTCACAGAGAAGAGATCTCCGCTCCCCACAGGGACCCACCCTGTTTGAATCGATTTGAGGAGTAGAAACATTGGGCAAAAACGGAGATGAGAACACAAGGATATCAAATTGCTACCAGCAGAGCCTCTTAGTCCCTCACTTTAATGGGTCACGTTTCAATTAGAAAACAGACACAGACATGTATATATAGGAAAATTTCATAAATAAAGTATTATGTGGTTTTCTTGGTTTTACAATTTTGAGACCTAAATTTTTTTCTTGTCAAATTGTGAGATAAGTTTTGAGGAGTTAATCAAATAGTACCATGAGGTTTTAGCTCTTAATCAAATAAGAGTACTTATTTGATTCACATCGTTAGCCACGAGGTCCTTATTTAATTAAAGGTTGAAAATTTAGGAGTCTATTTGATGAAAAAGTTAAGGTTTCAAATTATAAAATTGGAAAAATCACAGGGAGTTTTATGATATTTTCGTATATATATATGACCAGTGGTTGGAATTGATATAAAAAAATAAAAAATGCTTACAGTACTACAAGAGCAATTTTTTTGCTTTTCTTTTTATCAATCCAATCCATTGCCTTTGATAGACTATTGATTGCCCTTGATAGGATCGTTAGGATTTTAAAATGTCATGCAGGAAGGTCCTAGTATTATTCTCTCTCTCTCTCTCTCTCTCTCTCTCTCTCTCTCTCTCTCTCTCTCTCTCTCTCTCTCTCTCTCTCTCTCTCTCTCTCTCTCTCTCTCTCTCTCTCTATATATATATATATATATATATATATATATATATATATATATATCTTCAAGGTGCTCTATCTTTCTTTGACTCACCAGATGTTGAGGGTTGGTTTAGGTGATCTCAACCTTGAATGGTGTGGTCGACTCCAATCATAAATGATGCTTGTGCTTCAACAATGGTCGATTAGCTTATGTGCTCCCAGGGCTGTCAAATGTAGGGAAAGAAAAGCTTGTTGATCTTGGCAAAGGCACTGGCCTCTCGCAAGGATTCATCTTGAGCACTTTAACCTCATGGGGTTTTGGATATATTGACCGTGTATTCGAAGTCTTCAATAACTCTTACAGAGACTGTCAGGATATATTCAATTGTCCATGAAAGAATAGATACGGCAGTGCAGAGACACTCTTTAAAGAGACTTAAAGGTATTCTATGTGATTTTTTGGTGTTAAATGTAATTCACAAAGTTTTAAATCTGGTTAACGGATAGTGCAACTTTGCTGGCACAGAGAAAGTCAGTCAGAGTAAATTTTGAAGGTGCCTTTAGAGTATTTCTCATGTGATGGCATGTTTAGGTGGTGAGACTTGTTATCCTCTCGTCAGGGGTGTGATCACTCATTCTTCGTAGTTATAACTTATTAACAAGAGCATTATATTTAACAACCGAATGTTAGTGAGACAGTCTGTCCCTGAGCTTTCTGAGGGCATATATATGAAAGCTTTATATATTATTCGGTGTTGCTAGTCACAAAATGTTGGATGAGCACCAGATAAGCTAACTATCCGAAAGATATATGCATTGAAAAACATAATTTTAGCTTTACGGTTATCAACCAAAACAGCATGCCTCAGTCGCTAAATAGAGAGAAAAAGAAAAAGATAGAACCAAGTCACATACTTTATGAAGGCAACCATCGACGAGAACCGCTCGATCTCATCCATCCAGGCAATCTCCTCCCCTTTTTCAGCAGAAATCATGGAGATAAGTCTAGCGTCCTCAAATGAGACTGTATGCAGTAATCGAAAACCGCAACAGATGGCCCGACCTCCTCGCCCTCGGAAACAACGATGGCCATCTCTTCGTTATCACAGCCATCTTCCTTTTTCGATTCGCGGCTCTTCCCCCGCGATCCACCGCCCTCCGAAAGGTGGCATGACCAAACCACATCAATCCTTAATGGCCGATGATGAGACATATTTAAGGCATATTTTGTTTAAAGAATAGACGTGCCCATGATACTTTGTTATTTAAAGTGTGACATGCAATGAACTTGTTTTTCGAGAAAATTGTGTTTGGAAGGAGAGAATGAGAGAGAAAACGGGAATGGGATAGTTTTGAAAAAAAATAAAATGGATATATGTTTGGTTATCCAACACTCAGTACAAGCATTGTAGGAGCACTATGATATGCAACCTACCGAATTGAACCTTGAATAATAGAAATCCTCATATGCATCTTGCTAACATTTATGCAATGAAAGACATTGGTTTGTAATGGCTTATCTATAATTAAGCATTACTTTGTTGTTAAACTAGATGTAAAAAAATTCACAACTTGTGTACATACTGAAGGAAAATAACCATGTTTGAAACGAAGAACACAAAGTCTACAAGTAAAGATGTTGCTGATGCACCACAAACCATATAAGCTTTCTCACCAAAACAAACTTCCTTTAAGATCCACCAAGTCATGGTATTAGCAAGAGATTCACTGATTACTTCCAAGTTGTTATGATATGCCGAAGCTACATGTATACTTTCAAAAGTCGAAGAGAAGTTTTTGTTTTGGAGTTATGATCAAGTGTAAGAAAGATTGGATGCTGCTTCAAATACCAGATGTTTATAATTGAAGTACTCATACCACAGCCTGCCATTAGTTAAGCTCTTTCAAGTATGTAACTTATCACTTTTCTGTTCATTCTTGTCAAACTCGTATTGTGCTTGAATATGCAGTTTGATCTAGCAGTAAAATGAAAAAGAGTTATCTTCCACTATACAAATAAGAAAAAATAAAGCCAAATATGCACCAAAATACTTTGATCATACACAATTTATGAAACATAGTCAACCAATGAAATAGAATAGAGCAGAAAAGGAAGAAAAAGAGATATCGATAGAAGACATCACATGAATAAAAAGATGAGAGATGCATAAATGCAGTCTGAAGCTCAAACATAGGTTCCATCATATACAAAACAGCTTACAATATCATCCAAATTGCTATCATTGAGCAGTTGAAACTGGAAAACATGTTGCACAGTTCCACAAGAATGGTTTCTGCGTATCTAGCCAATAATGAAAAACATGTTAATGGATTCTATCATCTGTTCCAACCAAACGAGCAACTTCCCTCTCAATTATCAACTGCATACTCAAAACAAGAGATCAAAATTTGAAAGTTTCAAGTTTCAATATGATGCCCTATTACCTATAATCTGAGTTCAGATCTCTTGAACTACAATAAGCAAATCTCTGAATCTTGCTTTTATGCATACATGCCAAATGTGATTATTCAAAACAAGAAAGTGAACAGCCTCAAAAGAAGTAGGATTACACCATTCATATCAACGCAATTCATTTTCTGTTTCAACTGTAAATCTGTTTATTCAAATGACATTGAAGTTTCAACACCCAATATATTTACCAAGAAGAAAAGTTTCACCATTGAGGAAAATTTCTAGCTACAAGCACAGGAATCAAAACATACCACCAAACCAAAAGTTTGCAAAACCCAATTCACTAAGTGACAGTATCAAAACTCCCATTGGAAGCATGAAGAAGAAATAACAACTAAACCTTTTCCATACTAGATGGGGTCCGTAACATGATTTCTTTGTTTGTATGAAACTTGATCATGTATGATGCTAACAATTAACTTAACATAAGCTAGATCATTCTTTATTATTTCCTTCCAACATTTTTGTGTTCTTCCTCTTCCTCTTTAAATATTTTTATCATATAATTTTTCATACCTTCTTATCAAAGGTTCTTTTGATCATCTTTTCATGTGTTTAAACCATTTAAATGATTTTCTCTCATTTTTTCTTTTATTGATGCAACTCCCAATTTGTTTTTAATAACCTCAATATATATACGATCTTTTCTTGTATGACCATACATCAATATCAATATCTTCGTTTATGTCACAAGCATATTTCACACATGTTGATGGTTAATTGTTAAAACTCAGAGCCATAAAAAATAGTAGTTTATGCTCTATAATGTTTACCCTTCTTGTTATATAAAATACTTGATGTATCAGTTTTTTCATTACTGAAAAACTAATCCTAGGTATTTAAAACTTTCCTTATAAGTGATGTAACATGTATCAATCTTAGTTTTTATTTCATCTAATGTAACCAAATGATCCACCGTTGCCTCGACCTCTCTTCTATAGAGGCTTTTGAGTCGGGAAGTGCGTGATACCTGCTATTTGATGCATGCCAAACGGGTGTATAATCCAAACAACTAGCGTTATGGAACCGGATTTCAAACCTGAACTCCTACCACCAGTATCTGGAAGCCCAAAGGACCTTGACTAATCCAGTTCGAGCAGGGTTAGCCCACAATGGGGACATTTGTTTCGGCTTCCACTGATCCGGTTTAGACAGTTAATGATTTGAGGAAAAAAATTATTTGATTAATTTTAATTCAGTGAATGCTATTATGATAATTAGGCTGGTCTTGTAGATGATGAAATAAATGTGTTCAATTATATGCTAGATTCTCGGATCCATCGCTTCTCTCTGTGTGTGTGCGCGCGTGCTTTAGCAGTAAAACGATCTTCCATATGAGCTTATGCAAAAGTTCTGCCTCTTTCATTAACCTTACTGAAACAAACAGCCCTTACTCTAGGAATAAACTTTTATAGTGAGATTGAGATTCTCAGAGAATGGTCAAAGCTTCAAAGGTAACCAGAGAGAGAGAGAGAGAACGTTTTATATATCTACTCTAAAAGGTACAACATAAAGGGAAGAAGAATCATATCTTCTTACCTGACACCATAAAATGCACAAAATACATGCAATATCCATGGCATGCATTTTAACTCAACATACATGGATTCAGCTAAATACAAACATTCTATCAACACTTACAAGGAATAGCCACGTACAGGTTTCTTTACACAACAATGACGAAGGAACTTGTTCTCTTAAAACTTTTCAGAATCCCTTCACTGATTTTCCATTGGAGAAGTTGATTAAGTTTCATGAAGTCTTCGAGTAGAGCAGAACTTTTTAGTTTCTTAATACCCCAAAGTTTTCACCTCACATACTTGATAACTCCTGGGATGTGGATCTTCATGATATAGTCTTCCCAGTTGATCGTGTTAGGACCAAAGTTGAACAAGTTAGCTTCACTACCATTTGCCTTGATTCGCGATCTCAATACATCTGAGTTTGTATCATCAAATCTGCATTCCTCAAACCAATGCAAATGCATTGTCAATGATCTTTGGGATATAAAATCATATCCTTTAATTATATATATCAAGGAAAACAAACTCCAAGATCTTTAAAAGATTAGGTTGGTCTGTCTCGTCCTTACCTGCCCTTGAAGAAAACGTAGGGCTCATACAGCTCAGCCAAGTACATCTCAAAGTTGTATTTTCTTGCCAAGTCATTGTAGGCAGCATTGAAGATTTTGCGGAAGGCTTGATTTATAAGGTATAGGCCCTAACAAGGAAACACTAACTTACGTATGATCAAGTTATATCCTTATACATTTTTAGTTGCATAATACATATATATGTGCATGTGTGTGCGCGTGCATATATATATATATATATATATATATATATATATATATATATATATATATATAGAGAGAGAGAGAGAGAGAGAGAGAGAGAGAGAGAGAGAAATGCATGAAATAATTACTAGCGAGCAAAAATATCAATCACGTCATCTTCAGTTGTACCCTCTCTCTCTCTCCCCCCCCCCCCCCCCCCCCCCCCCCCCCAACACACACACACAATAATTCTTAGAGGAAAAGGAAAAGGTGGAACGTACCCCCAAAGGTAACATGATAAAGGGTCATGTATCTAACGAAACTGTCCATGGTGCTGAGGAGGGAGATTTCTCCTACAATGATGGGGTTTCCATCCTTCCCATAACAGGGATTAGCTTTAAAGTAACGGTAACCACAATCTACCATATTCCAATACGTCAGGGGATTCTTTGCAGATGATCCAATATGGTAGATAAATTGAGAGGATTGGCTAGAGTGCAGGACCATGCTCACTATCATTGCATTCACTGCCATATCACCTGGAATCTGTACATTATATATCATTTTTACCTATTTATTCTGGGGAATAAAGTCAGAGTGAGTAATATGCTAGATTATTAGCCGATCAAGTGACCCAGTCAATGGATATTTCTGAAGATATAAGATTCCCAATATCTATTTATCTGCTGCATATCTCTAAAAGTTGAATTTGAAAGGCAGATAGAAATCTTACCACATCAAGGACAAGCTCCCCATTAGCCAAAAAAGAGATTAATTTTCCCTTGCAATAACTAATCAGCAAGCTATCCACAGTTTTGGATGTGTGTAACCAAAGAATAAGCAACATTAATATGCATAAAGCAAGCGCCTTAAAATCATGTAAAAGACCCTGCGAGCATGTTCAGACTTGGGCACCCCCAAGAACAAGCATGATTAATACTTGGGTGCCAACTGCAGAGGATCAGGTACTACATCGTTAGGATCTCATGTCATACATGCCAAGGGCATCAGCAGGTGAAGTTCTACCAGAACCAGAACTGCACCGAGGCCATTAGAATGAGCTCGGGTTTCGCACAAAAGAATACATCCACCAATTAGCCAAAGACAGACCTGTAATATTACTTGACTGACAGATAGAACGCGTATCGTTTATGAAATTTATGTGTTAACACAAGAAAACTATTGCTTTTGGAGCATGGATTGCATTTTGAGATCTCAGTGATCTTTTACTTGCTTCCTAAAATGGAACCTGATCTATTACGGTTGGGCGGATGATCACCAAGAGTATGTCCCCTCTGCCTTCTCCAATCAACATTTCTCCGATGGATTTTGTGAAGACATAAGTGTTAGGCCAGCAAAACAACTTAGCTCTGCAGATACATGAAAAATAAACTGTCAATCTAGGTTACGAATCGCCAAGCATCGGTTTCTATCTCATGGACATGAAGGAGTTAGAAACATATGTTGCTAAAACACATTCTAAGTATGATGAATGTTGGAAAGGAAGGAAAAATAATTTGTGGGCCTTGTACCTCTGGAGACCTAATACTTTCATGGCAGACCTTTCAGCCTCTTTCGTAGCTCCCTCTGCTTGCAGTTCTTCTAACCTCTTCTTTATCAGCCGCATCTCAGCTTCTACGTCTAAAGTTGGGTTCCCAGACAGTATTTTCGGTTTTTCGAAATCTCTAAAGCTAAACAGAAATCCAACGGTGTAGCTCTTTACTTGGCTAAAGTAACTAGGTGGACGTATAGAACCCTGAAAATCGTTCCCCAAACTAATTCGAGTCATTTTCATAAGTTGTAGAACTTATCAAGAATATATATATATATATATATATAACTTATATGGGGAAATTCCAATACCATATCCATGAAACACGAAAAAGGCATCAAACTTGGTTTCTATTCATGCTCATCCTTATTATTATTAATTTTTTAAAAAGTTATATTAAGGATCTATGTGATATATGGAGAACATAGCTAGATGATATCCGTATATCCATAAAAGGTGGTTTCAAGTTGTTCATTAAATTTGAAATGGCTTGATTGAAATTTATATATGGGACTTGGGAACTCTAGAATTGATTGTTTGGCAAATCCTATTATATATCGATCTATGTTAAATGTTTCGATTTTAGTTATTAGAAAGTCTACCGTGTAATCATTTGAGATGATGTTGAACCCTACGCTTCGAGTGCTATGCTGAATGGGTTAAAGGGATGATGTTGATCGTCCAGTGAGGCCAGCAGTTCAAGGGTCGTCTACATATACTGTAAGAGAGTTAATTCACCAATACAAATATAGAATGGAGAGACTCACCAGTTGAAACGTGCAAAAACATCTCCAGCTTCTCACACTTATGGGCGAAGTCTAGCACCCCACGAGCACCTAAGGCATTGACGTTGAGTGCTATGTCATACCTGCAGCATGATTCCTCAAATCACTTCACAAAATTCACTCTCAATTGATAAATTTCTGCCCTAAGCCACAACCCTTTTTGATTATTTAGTATTCAATGCAAAATCTATTCTTGATTACACTCGAAAAGAAAAACCAAAAAGCAGTCCATGGATATAAACACACCTTCCATCAAAGGAGGTAGTGGCAGCAACATGTACAATGATGTCAACCTCCTTCATTAATATCTCTTCTCTGAGAATTATTTCAGTTATCCCCAGGCGACCGTGACATCTCCCGCCACAGGGCAGATCTTCTGGGAAACGAAAGCCTCAAACTCATCGCCGTGTTTGCTTCTCAACACTCTCAAAACCTCCTTGTTCATCACCTATTGTTAAAAGCACTCATGTTTCATCGCTAACGCGGAATGAACTCCTTTGTTAGAGTATTAATGCTCACTAAACCCAAATCCTAATAGCTGAGAACCAGTCTCAGCCTTATTATATTTTTCATCAACAACGCGTATTCTATTAATTAATCACAAGATGGTAGGAGGGATTATGCGCACTCGCGAGCAACACTCTGAAAAATGACACCCTAGACTGCAGTTTTGGTAAAAACAACTTGAAGTGTGAAGTGGAAGCACAAGACCTTGAAATCGACTCCTTAGATAAATATAAGGATTAAAAATCCAACAAAAATGAACTATATTAATCCAATATTTATATTTAACTATACATGTGCAAGTAGATGTTGCCATGTTTATTACTGAGGAGCATTTTGGTAATTGCATCTCTATGGCAAATTTTGACAGAAGAAAGAATGAAGCAAGAGTTTTGGAGCAGTCCGTTACTTGGCCGTCCACTCGCTGCTTGGTAGATTTGGCATCGGAAGCTCAGATTAGCAAATACAAACGCTTTACCTCCGGCTGCACCCTCAGGATTTTTTCTACAAATACTGCACAACAGACTTGTCACGCCATCTAATAAGAGAGAGCACTCTTAGCAAGAAACCCAGTGCAGCCTGTCACCAAGATGCTCTTGCAACGGAAGTTTTGAACGACGCTAGACAGAGGAGCCATAACAAGATCTCAGAAAGGATTCAAAACTCAGGCCCAAGTTATACATTCACACTTTCTCCGGCAAATTGAGGTAACAAGGTATGATGCACACTTCAGGTTGTGGGTGCCCGGATTCTGAGTTACATCAACCGTATTTATAAGCTGCTCGGTTAACAGAGTCCCCTAAGTTTGAAAGTGAAATCAACCTTCGTTATCAAGTTGAGAGAGGAATTACGGCACATTTTTATTTTCTTTCTCCTTTTTTTAGCAAAGGCAGAATTTTATTATACTTTATAACCATGATGATTCATTTAGACGCGTCTTGTTTCGGGTAAACTGAAACCTCAATCCGTAATTGAACAGACTCGGGACCGTACCGAAACTTTCGGTTTTAAGGCAGTTTTGGTTTAAATATAGAATCATCCATATTTTTATTAAAAAAACTAAAATATAAAACATTTAGAAAATACAAGACCCGGTAATTTTGAAATGTTGATTCTGATTTGATAAGAAGTAAAACCGAACCAAACCGAGTAGTCCTCGATTCTGAGCTCGCAATATTACACGTAATGATAATCTAAATTCTACAGCCAATGCATACTCCAGTGAGATTAATTAGGTACAGAACATGTATTAGACATATGTGTCAATCTAAATTTCTATATCATCTAAAGTAACCACATGATCAAATATATTCGGTCTTTGTTGTACTAAGTCGTAAGTTTTTACTTTATAATGTTACGTGTCTTTTATAAGTTTTATATATGTCAATGAGATACCTCTCTTTAAAATGTTCTCCAAAGAATATCTCTTGGTACCTTATCGTAATATTTTTTATAGATGAATAAATATCATTTGAAGGTTTTTCTTTTTTGCTTTAAAATATCCCGTAAGACGTCTCAATAGGTGAATCACTTGAATAATAGATTTGCTTGTCATGAATCTAAATTAGTTTTATGTTGTACTCGATATTTGTCTTAACTTATATTTAATAATTATTTTCCATAATTTCATAGTATGACTCATTAACTTGATACCCCGATAATCGACACAATAATTGTAAATATTTCCCTTATTCTTGTATATGAGTATAAGAATACTCACTTTCCATTCTTTAGGCATCTTTTGGTTTCTTCATATTTCATTAAATAGACTTATGAGTCATGTAGTCCCGTCTCTCTTAGAACTTTTCAAATAATTTAATTTAATCACATCATTGTGATAAAAAAAATTCACGCCAAGCATCATTGTCCTTTTCAATTAAAATGAAACCAAACTATCTCTCTCTCTATACATATATATATAATATCATAAAATCCTAACCCTAAATTAGTACGTGTATTTTCCACCCAAACAATCTTTCAATACTTGCCAAAAACCTCAGACGGTTTTATTAGCACATACTATGACTTTCTAAGTTTGTGTCATGAAATAATCCGGGTATAATATTGATTGGTTGTTGTGCGTTATATATTAGTTCAATATTAAAATATATGAAACCATGGTTCAGATTCGAACCAATCCAGAACTTGCAATCTGATATGCTAAGCGCCTGTTGTCTCCACCCTTTACATATTGCC
This sequence comes from Brasenia schreberi, assembly GCA_036023115.1. NCBI lineage: Eukaryota > Viridiplantae > Streptophyta > Magnoliopsida > Nymphaeales > Cabombaceae > Brasenia > Brasenia schreberi. The sequence continues at coordinate 6,971,501 of JAYKKT010000036.1, forward strand.
CTTATTGTTATTTACGTAATGAAGCGCTTCCTTTTGAAGCAACCATTTGCTTGTGCTAATATGACACGACATGAGACTAACCCAAGCAAGAGATTGTGCAAGTCATGGAAGCGGTGGCCAGAAAACGAATATTGAAGAGAGAGCGTCGTTAGACTCAAATCACCTATATGGGCCTCATTAGGGAGGATTCTGAGTGAGAAAGAGAACGCACACAGTCTGTAGACATTGCCTTATATATATATATATATATATATATATATATATATATAGAGAGAGAGAGAGAGAGAGAGAGATTACCATCCTTTGGTCGCCGTCCATGTTCATGAGAAACGACCCTTTAGAGTGCTTCTTCGAAACTGTTGATCGTGCTTCTTTGTTAACAGAGAATAGAGTTTACCATCCCTTCACTTAAAACTTTTAATTTTAATTTAGACCAACAAAAACCAAAGGAAGCTTAAAGGAATTTGACATCTCTCGGTCATTTTGAGGCGAATCATGATACTGCGGATTCCTCCAACTATTTAGTAGCTTTTTCGATCATTTTTTTTTTTACATACCATTAGTCTGGTTCCAAAGTGGAGATGTCTACGTGTACATACTTCAGTTGTAGTCATCTATTACAAAATATTAAATATGCTTTTATACAAAAGGTTCAGCAAGATTTGTGATTCAACCTGTAGAACTGAATTAGAATATCTCACAGCCCATCTTACTTGACCATCAATATAATATATGACTAAGCAAAATTCTTCATCACATGATCGTGTCATATGGTTACGTCATTACGACAGGATTATGCCGTCAGTCTATGAAAAACATAATACCAGCGTGCCAATTTTACTTGTTGGCACATATATATATATATATATATATATATATATATATATATATATATATATATATATATATATATATATATATATATATATATATATATATATATATATACATATATATGTATATATATATATATATGTATGTATGTATGTATATGTGTGTGTAGAGAGAGAGGGGTAGTGGTATATGCTCAATCTTATATGTGTACACGATTAAATCTTTTCAAATTATAAGTGGTTGGTGAACTACAGTGTGACCCACGTTTGGTGGGCCAAGGATCGAGGTAGTTGATCCTATTAATAGGCCATAAGATTAGGTTTGAGTAGTACGATGAGTTATATATATATATATATATAAAATGGATTACGCATAATTCTTACATGCTTCTTTTATGTCATAAGTGTAATTTAAAATTTGTAAGAGGTTTTAAAAAATATGAAGGATATTGTTATTATATTCATGTCACTTGAAGTAATGAACAATGTCAAAGGTGAGCAAGATTCACTCACTATAAATATATAGAGAGAAACTTATATAAAAGAACGAAGAGTGAGTACACTTATACTTATATAAAAGAATACTGGAAACATTTAGAATTAGTGAATCGATTATTGGGTATCAAGTTAATGAGTCATACCAATAGATATTCTTTCGAGAACATTGGAAAGAAAGGTATCTCATTGACATATGTAAAACTTATAAAAGACATGTAACACTAGAAAGTAAAAGCTTCTAACTTAGTACAACAAAGATCAAGTATATGGAATGAAAGTTTGATCATGTGGTTACTTTAGAGGATATAGAAATTAATATTGACACACATTACGTCACTCAAAAGAAAAGTTTTAAATAACTAGATTGAGTTTTCGAGAGTGATCAAAAACTTGATGGAGATGTTATGCATTAATTCAAACATTTTGTGGTTGACATATGTAAAACTTATAAAAGACACCTAATATTAGAAAGTAAAAGCTTCCGATCTAGTACAATAAAGATCGAATATATGGAATGAAAGTTTGACCATGTGGTTACTTTAGAGGATATAGAAATTAAGATTGGCATCACTCACAAGAAAGGTTTTAAATAACTAGACTGAGTTTTCAATAGTAATGGAAAAATTGATGGAGATGTTATGCATAGAATTAATGCAGGTTAAAATAGAGAGGGTGAAGAAGATATCATTAAAGTTAAAAGGTAAATATTATAGAGCAACAATTAGACCTACTATATTTTGTGATTATGAGTGTTTGTGGCATAAATGATGAGATGAATGATTCATTATTATTAAAAACAAATTGGAAGTGGTAACAATAGGGGATAAAATAAGAAAAATCGTTTGAGATGGTTTGAACATATAGAGAAATGACCAAAAGAAACTCTAGTAAAAAGGTACAAAAAACTAAATTGTGAAAATATTAAAAGAAGAGCAATAAGACCACAAAAGTTTTAAAAAGAAACAATAAAGAATGATGTAGTTCATGTAGTTAACCGCTAGCATGACACGTGATAGGTCTATTTAGAAACAAAAAATTCATGTAGCTGATCCATCTAATATGGAAACAAAAAGGCATAGTTGTTGATGTTGAATGACGTGATTAAATTGCTTTGGAAGAGAGAGCCTAGTAATGTCATTAATTCTCCAGGTTGGTTTATGTTTATTGTGCCAAACCATATGATTGGTAACCATCTGTCAGAACGGGAGGGTCAACCCTGGCGCACACATGCAAGCCTCGGGAATCCAACTCCCCATCTGCCAAATGAGCTTTCAAATCCAACCCTGGCGCACAGATGGAGGGCAAATTGAAGTTAATTATTCAGGGCTGCTGGAGGAAGCCCTCAGCCGGATCTAAACATCAGAAGAACTGCCGAACTCGGGTCGAATACATTGGTTGTAGAATTTAGATGACTGCGAAAATGGATTGTTAATCTGCAGATTGATTATTTATTTGACCCAAATGGTCAGATTGTCAGATGAAGAAATAAAAGTCAGCATCTTGGCTTTTAGAGTCAATCTTAATAGATTTGACAGCTGAATGCTATTAAGAAAAGCCTCCACTTGACGGACACTTGTTCACCATCGATTCTCAAATTTTAGAGAACTAAACCAAAACCATTGTAGTAAATAGAACCATGAAGTAGCATTTCCAATCAAAACCGAGCTCAGAATCGAGGACTAGTCGGTTTGGTTCGGTTTTACTTCTTATCAAATCGGAACCAACATTTCAAAATTACCGGGTCTTGTATTTTCTAAATGTTTTTATATTTTAAATTTTTTTAATAAAAATATGGATGATTCTACATTTAAACCAAAACTGCCTTAAACTCGAAAGTTTCGGTACTGGTCCCGAGTTTGCTCAATTCCGGATTGAGGTTTCAGTTTACCCGAAACATGACACGTCTAAATGGATCACGGTTCTATATAAAGTATAATAAAATTCTCCTTTGTTAAAAATAAAAAAATAGAAAATAGAAATGCATCGTAATTCCTCTCTCATCTTGAGAAGAAGGGTTCGATTTCACTTTCAAACTTAGGGGACTCTGTTAACCAAGCAGCTTATAAATACGGTTGATGTAACTCAGAATCCAGGCACCCACAACCTGAAGTGTGCGTCATACCTTGTTACCTCAATTTATTGGAGAAGGAAGGAAAGTATAACTTGGGCCTTAGTTTTGAATCCTTTCTCAGATCTTGTTATGGCTCCTCTGTCTGGCGTCGTTCAAAACTTGCGTTACAAGAGCATCTTGGTAACAGGCTGCACTGGGTTTCTTGCTAAGAGTACTCTCTCTCTCTCTCTCTCTCTCTCTCTCTCTCTCTCTCTCTCTCTCTCTCTCTCTCTCTCTCTCTCTCTCTCTCTCTCTCTCTTGTTAGATGCGTGACAAGTCTGTTGTGCAGTATTTGTAGAGAAAATCCTGAGGGTGCAGCCGGAGGTGAAGCGTTTGTATTTGCTAATCCGAGCTTCCGATGCCAAATCTGCCAAGCGGCGAGTGGACGGCCAAGTAACGGACTGCTCCAAAACTCTTGCTTCATTCTTTCTTCTGTCAAAATTTGCCATAGAGATGCAGTAACTAAAATGTTCCTCAGTAATAAATTTGGCACCCTCTACTTGCACACGTACAGTTAAATATAAATATTGGATTAATATAGTTCATTTTTGTTGGATTTTTAATCCTTATATTTATCTAAGGAATCGATTTCAAAGTTCCACTTCACACTTCAAGTTGTTTTTACCAAAACTGCAGTCTAGAGTGTCATTTTTCGGAGTGTTGCTCGCGAGTGCGCGTAATCCCTCCTACCATCTTGCGATTAATTAATAGAATACAAGTTGTTGATGAAAAATATAATGAGGCCGCGGCTGGTTCTCAGCTACTAGGAATTGTGTTTAGTGAGCATTAATACTCTAACAAAGGAGTTCATTCCGCGTTAGAAATGAAACATGAGTGCTTTTAACAATAGGTGATGAACAAGGAGGTTTTCAGAGTGTTGAGAAGCAAACACGGCGATGAGTTTGAGGCTTTCGTCTCCCAAAAGATCTGCCCTGTAGCGGGAGATGTCACGGAGGAGAGCCTGGGGATAACTGAAATAATTCTCAGAGAAGAGATATTGAAGGAAGTGGACATCATTGTACATGTTGCTGCCACTACCTCCTTTGATGAAAGGTGTGTTTATATCCACGGACTGCTTTTGTTTTTTTCTTTTCGAGTGTAATCAAGAATAGATTTTGCATTGAATACTAAATCATCAAAAAGGGTTGTGGTTTATGGCAGAAATTTGTGAATTGAGAGTGAATTTTGTGAAGTGATTTGCGGAATCATGCTGCAGGTATGACATAGCACTCAACGTCAATGCCTTAGGTGCTCGTGGGGTGCTAGACTTCGCCCATAAGTGTGAGAAGCTGGAGATGATTTTGCACGTTTCAACTGGTGAGTCTCTCCATTCTATATTTGTATTGGTGAATTAACTCTCTTACAGTATATGTAGACGACCCATGAACTGCTGGCCTCACTGGACGATCAACAACATCCCTTTAACCCATCCAGCATAGCACTCGAAGCATAGGGTTCAACATCATCTCAAATGATTACACGGTAGACTTTCTAATAACTAAAATCGAAACATTTAACATAGATCGATATATAATTGGATTTGCCAAACAATCAATTCTAGAGTTCCCAAGTCCCATATCTAAATTTCAATCAAGCCATTTAAAATTTAATGAACAACTTGAAACCACCTTTTATGGATATACGGATATCATCTAGCTAGGTTAGCCACATATCACTTAGATCCTTAATTTAACTTGTAAAGAAAATAATAATAATAATAATAAGGATGAGCATGATTAGAAACCAAGTTTGATGCCTTTTCTCATGATTCATGGATATGGTATTGGAACTCCGCCCACATAAGGGATCACCCTTGCATGGCCGGTCAGAAGCCCGGATAAAGGAGGAGGGTTAAGTTAGGCTTCTCATAGTCAGCGTAAAACTTTATCGGATTTTTATATCATGGATTATACATAGTATTGGTTCTTAGAATATCGAAACATTGTCCGGTAAGCGAATGGAGGTGGTAGATACTATGATTCGGAAATAGATTCTTGTCTTATTTTTACAAGAGACAAAATGGGTTCGACAAAAAGTAAAAGAGATTGATGATAAATGTTTTAAATTATAGTACTCTTGAAAGGAAAAGGCTTGAAACGGAGTAGATATCGTCATAAATAAATATTTAAAGGATAGTTTAATAGACATACAACGATATGGTGACCGAATCATGACGTTGAAATTAGTGCTAGGAGTAGAGGTTTTGAATATAGTTTGTACTTATGCACCCCAAGTAAGACTAGAAGATAGTATAAAGACTGATTTCTTAGAGGAGTTACTAAGACAATTCAAAGAATTCCACAAGGGGAGATGATTTGTTTAGGAGACTTAAATGGATATGTCGTTAAAGTGCCTTTAGGATACCAAGGTATTCATGGAATCTATGATTTTGGAATATAAATAAGGAAGGGAGGGAGATTTTAAATTTTTCTATGGTATTTGATCTCCTTATACTAAATACAATCTTCAAAAAATGAGATGAACAATTTATTAGTCCTAAGAGTGGCTTAACACAAACACAAATTGATTATTTTGTTTGTTGGCAAAAAGATAGATCGTGTTATAGAGATTTCAAGGTAATTGTAAGAGAAAGCTTAATCACCCAACATTGACTTTTAGTTATGAATTTACACGTAAAAAAGCAGCCAAAGAAGAAAAGAGTGCATCGAGCAATTGAGTCTAGTTGGTGGAACCTCAAAAGCAAGCAAGAATGTATATTTAAACAAAAAGTCATTCAATGAGGTGCTTGGAATTATGTTGTTACAACTTGTGATATGTGGAACAATATGACTATACATATTAGGAAAGTGACGAAAGATGTGTTAGGTGAATCTAAGGGATATGTATCGACACAAAAAGAAGTTTTGTGATGGAGTGAAGTGGTGCAAGATAAAATCAAGGCAAAGAAGGCATGTTATAAGACTAGTAAAACTTTAAAAGCTTATAAGAAATCAAAGAAAGAAGCGTAAAAGGTCGTTAGTGAACCAAAAACTAAAATTTGAGAGGATTTGTATAAAAATCTCAACTTAAAAGAGCGTGAAAGAGATATTTTTATGATAGCTAGGGATAAGGATCTTAATTTTGTTAGATGCATCAAAGATGATGATCAAAAAAATTTAGTGGCAAATGATGATATAAAAATCGATGGAAAAAATATTTTTATAAACTCTTTATTGAAAAGAAAATGTTATTATTAGCTTAGGAGAGTTAGCCAAATGAGAAAAATATATAAATCATAATTTCTACCGATGTACTAGAAAGAACGAAGTTAAAAAGGCTCTTAAACATATAAAGGTTGGTAAATTGGTAGTACCAGACAATATTTCTACAGATGTTTGGAAAGTCCTAAGAGAGACAAGAATCACTTAGCTCACAATATTATTTAATGAAATATGGAGAAACTAAAAGATGCTCGAGGAATAGGGAGCGAGTACACTTATACCCATATATAATAATAAGGGAGACATTTAGAAATGTATGTGTTATCGAGGTATCAAGTTAATGAGACAAACTATGAAATTATGATAAAGAATTATTGAAAGTAGGTTAAGACAAGTATCGAGTACAACAAAGAACCAATATTGATTCATGCTAAGCATATCTACTATTAAACTGATTCACCTTTTGAGATGTCTCATTGAATATTTTAGAGTAAAAAAGAAAGACTTTCACATGATATTTATTGATCTAGAAAAAGCTTATGATAGATTAGTGAGGAAGGTTCTTTTAAGAACCTTAAAAAAAAAGTATCCCACTGAAATACATAAACCTTATAAGAGACATGTACGATCGTGAAAAACTATGTATAAGGACTCATTAAAGAATGACAAACTTCTTTGAAGTTAATATGGGGTTACGTCAAGGATCAACTTTAAGTCCATACTTAACAAAGCATATTCAAGATGAAGTACTTTGGTGTATGTTATTTGCACATGACATTGTGTTATTTGAGGAGTATAAGGAAAAAGTTAATAGAAAATTGGAAATATATGGAAAAACCTTAGAAAGTAAAGGCACACATTGCAGCCCTCAAAAGGAAAGTTTTAAATAACTACGGACAATTTTTCATAGTAACAAAAGAATTGATAAATATGTTACACATAAAATTAATGTTGGCTAGTTAAAATGGAGAGGACCATGAGGTATTCTTTGTGATAAGAAGATACCATTAAAGTTAAAAGGTAAATATTATAGAACAACAGTTAGACCTGTCATGTTTTATGATTTTGAGTATTGAGCAGTTAATTATCAACATATACAAAAGATGTATGTGACAAAAATTAAGATGTTGACATGGATGAGTGGTTGTATAAGAAAAGATCGTATACATAATGAGGTTATTAGAAATAAATTGGGAGTGACACGAATAGAGGATAAAATGAGAGAACATTGTTTAACATGGTTTGTACATGTAGAAAGAAGTTCAAAAGATGCGTATGAAGAAGGTATAAAAAACTAGATTTTTAAAGTATTAAAAGAGGTAGATAGAGGATGACCACAAAAGTGTTGGAAAGAAACAATTAAGGATGATGTAGCTTATGTTGAGTTAACTGCTAATGCGGGACATGATAGGGCTGTGTGGAAACAAAGGATTCATGTAGCTGACCCCGTGTAGTATGGAAAAAGGCTTAGTTGTTGTTGTATTTGATATGGTACTGATATCCCATATAATTTATGACATATGATGATCTTTTCAATATATATATATATAAGGAAACTGGATCCTCCCCACCTCTCTTACGTGTCTAGCTTGCACTTGACTTAAAGAAATCTAAGTGTTTTCACAAAAAGATGAGTAGCTTTATTGCACCAAGAAAATAACGGTTGAGCCTGAACGAGCAACAGTAGTAGTGAGGACTCCAGAAGATTAAACATACACAATATAAGAAGAGATTACATTGAAACGCATGTGTTAACATTATACATAACTCCAACAAGAACTAAAGATAGCCGAAATCATGAATCGATCCTAATTACATTCGGCAGACAGAGTTCTTACCAAACGAAAGACGCACCATAGATTGAGGCAGACGAAGGACCAAAGGCAAGCAACAGAAAAGACGAAATTGGTAGGCATCAGACGCATGGGCGAGTAATACTTAAGGCTTTTTTTTGTTTTTTGGATCAAATCAACCCTTATTGGTGAGGGTCGAACTGCACCTAATTATGAAACAACTGTAGAAAACTTAAGGTATGGTTAGCGTTATGCTCACCGAAGCGTATCCAAAATCTGAAATTTTTGAAAACTCATACCCAAACATATCAGGTGTATTATACGGGTGTCCGTATCAGTATGTATACCCCGTATGACTAACACTTATAGCCAAGAATCATAGATACGCTAACAATGTTCAAAATGTTGAAACAAAAGCTGCCACCTTGATCTTTATGACCAATCCCATCCTTGGAGTCGAGTATCTAATACCTATCAAAGTTAATCAACTCCGGCGATTAATGTGATCCTTCGGTTTCGTGAATATTTGGCAGCATACGTTTGCGGATCAAGATCCGGTGTAATGCTAGAGAAGCCGCTTCAGATGGGAGAGACGCCTTATGGAAATCATAAGGTGGACATAGAAGAAGAGCTACGGCTTGCAGAAGAAGAGCTTCAGCAGCTACAAAATATGTGCGTTGGAGACAAAGCAGAAACCGCTGCCATGAAGGAATTCGGCCTCAAAAGGTTACCGAACCTCTTACTACATTATCACTTTTGCATTCGAGTGAGAAAGCACCTTGAAATTATGTTCACGTTCCAATCAAATAGCTGAGATATGCACCTTGATTGATGAATATGTATGAAACTATCAATCAAGTCGGCCTTTATTTGTCGTATATATATATATATATATATATATATATATATATATATATATATATATATATATATATATATATATATATATATATATATATATATATATATATATATATATATATGTACGTATATATATGTATGTATGTATGTATATATATATATGTATGTATGTATATATATATATCTATATATGAGTATTTGGTTGCATTTGTATAGGGCGAGGCTTTTAGGTTGGCCCAATGCATATGCATTCACCAAGGCCATGGGAGAAATGCTGATCGGAGAATCCAGAAAACAGTTGCCGGTGGTGATTATACGCCCGACCATAATTGAGGCAACTTTAGCTGATCCTTTCCCCGGTTGGGTCGAAGGATTCAGGTAAAAATCATGCTCTCTGACTTTACATAATATAGAATTGATGTATTGGGAGACTTTCCGGTGGAGAAACAAATGAACTGTTTTCCAGTACTTTGTCAGATAATTGTTTTCTCAACCGAGCTAATTTAAACCGCAATGTTAATCTGTATGCTATGGTTTCTTGATATGCAGAACCGCAGGTAGCGTAATCATGAGCTACGGCAAAGGCAGATTGAAATGTTTCCCCGCAAACCCCCACCTCCCTATGGATGTGGTAATTTGCTTACGCGACCTGCTTGGTTTAATTTCTTTTGCTTCAGTGAACTTGGTACGCACAGCAGCCAACTCCCATCCCTATGGTCTTGGACCTTGCCCAAGTTGAGTCTTATCTTCATCGCCAGTTGTGCAGAAATCCCCATTTCTTCCCTAATTGATGAAAATATAATTCCACTAATTACGATCGACCGAAATAGAGGATTACCAGTAAACTTGAGACAATGAGTTCAAGCATGGATTGGGTGCAGCGGCGGTTTAGTAATAATATAGTAGGTGATGCAGTAAATCGACATACTGAATGGCATTGCAGCAGTACTTCTTCCCAGAAAACAAAATTAAAAAGTTGGAACATTAATATGGAATATTAAAATCAATGTGCAACGTTTTGCAGATCCCTGCGGATATGGTGGTGAACGCCATGGTGGTTTCCATGGCGGTACATTCACGTCAATCAGGAGAGTTCATCTACCATGTTGGATCAAGCTGCCAAAATCCGTTGACTACTTCAATCCTTGCTGATTGCGCTTTCCGCTATTTCTCCAGCAAACCATTGAAAGGGAAGGATGGAAATATCATTAGGGTTCCTAAGCTCTTCCTCTATAGCAGCATGGCCAGTTTCCGGAACTACATGAGCCTCCGCTATAACTTTCCCTTGAAGGTAATTCGTCAAGGTTGTAACTACATAGACCAATTCAGATGCTCTTGATCCATCAGCTGTCTGTGTTTTGTATATACTTTTCTACGATTGATTTGATTTTGCTTTTACTTTTTATCGTTTTTCCTTTGAGCGAGTTTAGTGATGAAGTTTCAATGGTTTATTCAGGGATTGAAGCTGGCAAACCTCGCTCTGTTCAATATGTGTGGGCAACTGTGCGATGATCTGACAAGGAAATACAATTTTATCATGTACTTGGCTGGGCTCTACGAACCCTACGTCTTTTTTGATGGAAGGTCTCTCTCTCTCTCACACACACACACACGCACACGCACAAACATGTCGAATTTGCCAAGTTCATTTAAGGCTATTAAGTATGGATTCGCTTATGAACAGAGAGCACGACATACCATGCGGCATAATTTAATATGAAGTCTTTATTAAGTGGAGTTGTCATATTGTCCCATTAGAGCTCATAGCTTGATGGGCCTATGTATTCCTCTTCACGATTCTGTCTCGTTGAAACCAGATCAGCTCATTGATCATCTCAAGACGACAACATCCTTTTATAAATGAATACTCTTGAGCTTATTTCAAGAGATTTAATATTTAAATTGGCAGTTATTGTTTAATAGAGGTATCTATAAATCAAACTGATATGCGTACTGTTGTTGCACTTGTTCTTAAAAGTATGCGAGTAAGATATACAATTATATCTGCATGTTTTGTTTTACAGCTTCGATGATAAGAACAGTGATAAGTTGAGAATGGCCATAAAATCGTTCAGTGTCGCCGAGGAGGCGATGTTCAACTTTGATCCCAAGTGCGTCAAATGGGAAGAATACTGCATGAGCATCTTTTACCCCGGACTTGTGAGATATTCACTGAAATGATGCAGAAGACTTTACAGTCTTTTAAGTCTCTTTTTCGAAGTGCAGGTGAATGAGAACAATTCGTTTGTATCCATTGCCGTAAGGAATTTGTCAGACAAGCATGGAATTGCATGAAGCAAAACAGAAATATCTCAGGCAGTGTCAGGAGAACACTTGAAGATAATTAGCTAGTTCATTATCTGTATCTCGTACTCTGTTTTAGCTTGAAATGGTGTGTTCATTGCAAAGAATCTCACTAATTTTTTTTATGTTTCTTTCACCAAGATTCCGAGGAACTTTTCCTTAATACTGGGTGATTTCATGAGCATTGGGGCTTCCCATCTTCATCCTCCTTCCACTGTATTATTTTTGAGTCCCCTGCCTTAGAATGCATTATGAGTGATCTCCACTTTCCGCAGCATGAGAAGAAGCACTAGTTCCTGTTTTGGTTCCATGAAAGGCGGAGCCTGAACCAAACTAAGGAACCCCCAGTTTGGTTAATGTTCCAGGTCCGATTTCACCTGTTTCTAGTTCAGTACAGTTTCAACCTAGACATGTGTAGAATAGTTATTATATTCTGAACTACCACGTAGATAGACATGACTGATTCCTGTTCAAATCACCCATTCCAGTTCTACCAAAAACAAGGAACCAGAACATGAGTGGAAACTGGTCGCTTCCAGCTTCGTTTTCAGTCCAGAACCATCTAAAACCATCAAAATTATAAAGAAAGTTCAAAAAAATGAAGAAATAATAAGAAAAGGATGAATTCGCCGTCGAAGACCAGCCTAGTTATGTTTTCATTTGGTCCCCAACCTGATTTGGTTCTAGGTTGAATCGCGGTCAAGTTTCCGAGGAACTTTTCCTTAATACTGTTAGTCATCTGTCATTGTATCAGGTCGATTTGATTGAACTTAGTTTATATATAATTGGTTCTAGAATGTAAATTTGATTATTTGGTTACTTTAGAAGACATAAAAATTAAAATTGGCATACATTGCATCCCCAAAAAGAAGGTTTTAAATACCTATGGTAAATTTTTCAAAGTGATGGAATAATTGAAGGAGATGTTACGCATAGAATTAATGCTAGTTGGTTAAAATAGAGAGGAGCATCAAGTATTCTTTGTGATAAAAAGATACTGTTAAAGTTAAAAGGTAAATATTATAGAGCAGCAATTAGACCTACCATGTTTTATAGTAACGAGTTTTGGGCAGTTAATCATCAACATGTACAAAATATGTCTGTGACAGAAATGAAGATTTTGAGATCGATGAGTGGTCATACAAGAAAAGACTATACATAATGAGGTTATTACAAATAAATTGTGTGGCACCAATAGAGGATAAAATAAGAGAATATCGTTTAAGGTAGTTTGGACATATAGAAAGAAGATCAAAAGAAGAACCTCTAAGAAGGTATGAAAAATTATATTTTGAAAGTATTAAAAGAGGTACAAAATGTCCACGAAAGTGTTGGAAAGAAACTGTAAAGAATGATCTAATTTATTGTAAATTAACTGCTAACATGACACATGATAGGGCTATATGAAAACAAAGAATCCATGTAGCTGACCCCGTCTAGTATGGGAAAAGGCTTAGTTGTTGTTGTTGTTGCTTTATGCATATTAATGTTGCTTATCCTTTGGTTACACACATGAAGAACTGTGGATAGCTTGCTGATTAGTTATTGCAAGGGAAAATTAATCTCCTTTTTGGCTAATGGGGAGCTTGTCCTTGATGTGGTAAGATTTCTATCTCCCTTTCAAATTCAACTTTTAGAGATATGCAGTAGAGAACGCCCATAAACTTTAGGAATTACTGAGTTCCATATTCAGCCAACGTTTAGTGCAACCTGTAAAACAGAGTGAATTGATGGTACTTTAGACCTAACAACAACTTAATTGTCACAAGGATTGCAGATATAAATAGATATTGGGAATCTTATATCTTCAGAAATATCCATTGACTGGGTCACTTGATCGGCTAATAATCTAGCATATTACACACTCTGACCTTATTCTCCAAAATAAATTGGTAAAAATTATATATAATGTGCAGATTCCGGGTGATATGGCAGTGAATGCAATTATAGTGAGCATGGTCCTGCACTCTGGCCAATCCTCTCAATTTATCTACCATATTGGATCATTTGCAAAGAATCCCCTGACGTATTCGAATATGGTAGATTGTGCTTACCGTTACTTTAAAGCTAATCCCTGTTATGGGAAGGATGGAAACCCCATCATTGTAGGAGAGATCTCCCTCTTCAGCACCATGGACAGTTTCCTTAGATACATAACCCTTTATCATAAGTTACCTTTGGGGGTATGTTCCACCTTTTCCTTTTCCTCTAAGAATTATTGTGTGTGTGTGTGGGAGAGAGAATGTGAGAGAGAGAGAGTACAACTGAACATGACGTGATTAATATTTTTGCTTGCTATTAATTATTTCATGCATCTCTCTCTCTCTCTCTCTCTCTCTCTCTCTCTCTCTCTCTCTCTCTCTCTCTATCTATCTATCTATCTATATATATATATATATATATATATATATATATATATATATATATATATGTATTATGCAACTAAAAATGTATAAGGATATAACTTGATCTTACGTAAGTTAGTGTTTCCTTGTTAGGGCCTATACCTTATAAATCAAGCCTTCTGCAAAATCTTCAATGCTGCCTACAATGACTTGACAAGAAAATACAATTTTCAGATGTACTTGGCTGAGCTGTATGAGCCCTACGTTTTCTTCAAGGGCAGGTAAGGACCAGACAGACCAACCTAATCTTTTAAAGATCTTGGAGTTTGTTTTCCTTGATATATATATATATATATATATATATATATATATATATATATATATATATATATATATATATATATATATATATATATATATATATATATATAATTAAAGGATATGATTTTATATCCCAAAGATCATTGACAATGCGTTTGCATTGGTTTGAGGGATGCAGATTTGATGATACAAACTCAGATGGATTGAGATCGCGAATGGTAGTGAATCTAACTTGTTGAACTTTGATCCTACCACGATCAACTGGGAAGACTATATCATGAAGATCCACATCCCAGGGGTTATCATGTATGTGAGGTGAAAACTTTGGGGTATTAAGAAACTAAAAAGTTCTTCTGCTCTACTCGAAGACTTCATGAAACTTAATCAACTTCTCCAATGGAAAATCACTTAAGGGATTATGAAAATTTTAAGAGACACCAAGTTCCTTCGTCATTGTTGTGCAAAGAAACCTGTACGTGGCTATTCTTTGTAAGTGTTGATAGAATGTTTGTATTTAGGTGAATCCATGTATGTTGAGTTAAAATACATGCCATGGAGATGGCATGTAGTTGGTGCATTTTATGGTGTCAGGTAAGAAGATATGATTCTTCTTCCCTTTATGTTGTACCTTTTAGAGTATATATAAAACGTTCTCTCTCTCTCTCTGGTTACCTTTGAAGCTTTGTCCATTCTCTGAGAATAGCAATCTCACTATAAAAGGTTACCCTTCTCATCTTTCCTAGAGTAAGGGCTGTTTGTTTCAGTAAGGTTAATGAAAGAGGCGGAACTTTTGCATAAGCTCATATGGAAGATCGTTTTACTGCTAAAGCACGCGCGCATACACACAGAGAAGCGATGGATCCGAGAATCTAGCATATAATAAACACATTTATTTCATCATCTACAAGACCAGCCTAATTATCATAATAGCATTCAATGAATTAAAATTAATCAAATAATTTTTTTCCTCAAATCGTCAACTGTCTAAATCGGGTCAGTGGAAGCCGAAACAAACATCCCCATTGTGGGCTAACCCTGCTCGAACTGGATTAGTCAAGGTCCTTTGGGCTTCCAGATACTGGTGGTAGGAGTTCGGGTTTGAAAGCTGGTTCCATAACGCTAGTTGTTCGGATTATACACCCATTCGGCATGCATCAAATAGCAGCTATCATGCACTTCCCGACTCAAAAACCTCTAGAGAAGAGAGGTCGAGGCAATAGTGGATCATTTGGTTACATTAGATGACATAAAAACTAAGATTGATACACATTACATCCCTTATAAGGAAAGTTTTAAATACCTAGGATTAGTTTTTCAGTAATGGAAAAACTGATACATCAACTATTTTATGTAATAAGAAGGGTAAACATTATAGAGCATAAACTACTATTTTTTATGGCTCTGAGTTTTAACAATTAACCATCAACATGTGTGAAATATGCTTGTAACATAAACGAAGATATTGATATTGATGTATGGTCACATAAGAAAAGATCGTATATATATTGAGGTTATTAAACACAAATTGGGAGTTGCATCAATAGAAGAAAAAATGAGAGAAAATCATTTAAATGGTTTAGACACATGAAGATTATGAAAAGAAGCTTTGATAAGAAGTTATGAAAAATTATATGGTAAACATATCTAAAGAGGAAGAGGAAGAACACAAAGATGTTAGAAGGAAATAATAAAGAATGATCTAACTTATGGTAAGTTAATTGTAAGCATCATACATGGTCAAGTTTTATAGAAACAAAGAAATCATGTAATGGACCCCATCTAGTATAGAAAAGGTTTATATAAATATTGGATTAATATAGTTCATTTTTGTTGGATTTTTAATCCTTATATTTATCTAAGGAATCGATTTCAAAGTTCCACTTCACACTTCAAGTTGTTTTTACCAAAACTGCAGTATAGAGTGTCGTTTTTCAGAGTGTTGCTCGCGAGTGCGCATAATCCCTCCTACCATCTTGCGATTAATTAATAGAATACGCGTTGTTGATGAAAAATATAATGAGGCCGAGACTGGTTCTCAGCTACTAGGAATTGGGTTTAGTGAGCATTAATACTCTAAGAAAGGAGTTCTTTCCGCGTTAGAGATGAAACATGACTGCTTTTAACAACAGGTGATGAACAAGGAGGCTTTCAGAGTGTTGAGAAGCAAACACGGCGATGAGTTTGAGGCTTTCGTCTTCCAGAAGATCTGCCCTGTAGCGGGAGATGTCACGGAGGAGAGCCCGGGGATAACTGAAATAATTCTCAGAGAAGATATATTGAAGGAAGTGGACATCATTGTACATGTTGCTGCCACTACCTCCTTCGATGAAAGGTGTGTTTATATCCATAGATTTTGCATTGAATACGAAATCATCAAAAAGGGTTGTGGTTTATCGCAGAAATTTATGAATTGAGAGTGAATTTTGTGAAGTGATTTGAGGAATCATGCTGCAGTTATGATATGGCACTCAACGTCAATGCCTTAGAAGCTCGTGGGGTGCTAGACTTCGCCCATAAGTGTGAGAAGCTGGAGATGTTTTTGCACGTTTCAACTGTTGTCTCTTCATTATATATGTGTATTGGTGAATTAACTCTCTTACAGTATATGTAGACGACCCTTCAACTGCTGGCCTCACTAGACGATCAACAACATCCCTTTAACCCATAGCACTCGAAGCATAGGGTTAAACATCATCTCAAATGATTACACGGTAGACTTTCAATAACTAAAATCGAAACATTTAACATAGATCGATGTATAATAGGATTTGCCAAACAATCAATTCTAGAGTTCCCAAGTCCCATATCTAAATTTCAATCAAGCCATTTCAAATTTAATGAACAACTTGAAACCACCTTTTATGGATATACGGATATCATCTAGCTAGGTTCTCCATATAACTTTTTAAAAAATTAATAATAATAAGGATGAGCATGAATAGAAACCAAGTTTGATGCCTTTTTCGTGTTTCATGTATATGGTATTGGAACTACGACCATATAAGGGGTCACCCTTGCAAGGCCGTTCACAAGCCCGGATAAAGGAGGAGGGTTAAGTTAGGCTTCCGACAGCCAGTGCAAAACTGTCATATTTTTATACCATCGTTTATACATAGTATTGGTTCTTAGAATATTAGAACATTGTCCGATAAGCAATGGAGGTGGTAGGTACTATGATTATGAGAAATATTCATATTTTATGTTTACAAGAGATAAAATGGGTTGGAGAAAAAGCAAAAGAGATTGATGATAAAGGTTTTAAATTATGGTGTACTCAAGAAAGGAAAAGGCTTAAAATGGAGTTGATATTGTCATAAATAAAGATTTCAAGGATATTGTAGTAGACATACAACGATATAGTGAGTGAATCATGACGTTGAAATTAGTGCTAGGAGCAGAGGTTTTGAATATAATTTGTACTTATACACCCCAAGTAGGACTAGATGATAATATAAAGACTGCTTTTTGGTAGGAGTTAGCTAAGAAAATTCAAAGAATTCCATAAAGGGAGATGATTTGTTTAGGAGACATGTCGTTAAAGTGCCTTTAGGATATCAAGGTATTCATGAAAGCTATGATTTTAGGATATAAATAAGGAAGGTAGGGAGATTTTAAATTTTTTATGGTATTTGATCTCCTCATACTCAATACAATCTTCAAAAAATGAGATGAACAATTAATTACTCCTAAGAGTGGCTTATCACAAACACAAATTGATTATTTTGTTTGTTGGCAAAAAGATAGATCGTGTTGTAAAGATTGTAAGGTAATTCCAAGAGAAACCTTAATCACCCAACATTGACTTTTAGTTATGGATTTAACGTAAAAAAGTGGCCAAAGAAGAAAACAGTGTATCGCGCTATTCAGACTTAATGGTGGAACATCAAAAGCAAGAAAGAATGTATATTTAAAGAGAAAGTCCTTCACTGAGGTGCTTGAAATTATGTTGTTACACCTTGTTATATGTGAAACAATATAACTATACATATTAGGAAAGTTACAAAAGATGTGTTAGGTGAATATAAGGGATGTGTACTGATATAAAAAAAGTTTTGTGGTGGAGTGAAATGGTGCAAGATAAAATCAAAGCAAAGAGGGCATGTTACAAATTATATTATACTAAGAAGACTAGTGAAACTTTAGAACCTTATAAGAAATCGAAAAAGGAAGTGAAAAATATCATTAGTGAAGCAAAAACTAAAATTTGATAGGATTTGTATAAAAATCTCAACTTAAAAGCGGGTGAAAGAGATATTTTTAGGATAGCTAGGGATAGAGATAAGAAAACTAAGGATCTTAATTTTGTTAGATGCATCAAAGACGATGACCAAAAATTCTAGTGGCAAATAATGACATAAAAATAGATGAAAATTTTGTTTTTATAAACACTTTATTGAAAATAAAATGTTAGTATTAGCTTAGGAGAGTTAGCCAAATGAGAAAAATAAATAAACCATAATTTCTTTCAATATATTCAAAAGAACGAAGTTAAAGAGGCTCTTAAACATATAAAGGTTGGTAAATCTATAGTACCAGACAAATATTCCTATAGAGGTTCGAAAAGTCCTAAGAGATAGAAGAATCACTTAACTCACAAGACTATTTAATGAAATATGGAGAAACTAAAAGATGCTTGGGGAATAGAGAGTGAGTACACTTATACCAATATACATTAATAAGGGAGATATTTAGAATTGTGTGAATTATCAAGGTATCAAGTTAATGAGTCAAACTATGTAATTATGGGAAAGAATTATCAAACGTAGTTTAAGACAAGTATCGAGTATATAAAACAAATTTGTATTCATGCCAAGCATATCTATTGTTGAAATGATTCACCTTTTGAGACGTCTTATGAAATATTTTAGAGCAAAAAGAAAGACCTTCACAGGATATTTATTGATCTAAAAGAAACTTATGATAAAGTACCGAGGGAGGTTCTTTAGAAAACCTTGGAAAAAAGAGGTATCCCATTGACATACATAAACCTTATATGATATATGTATGATGGTACAAAAACAAGTGTGAAAACTCATGAAGGAATGACAAACTTCTTTCAATTTAATATGGGGTTACATCAAGGACCAACTTTAAGTCAATACTTATTTATAATGGTGATTGATGAGTTAACAAAACATATTCAATATGAAGTACCTTGGTGTATGTTATTTGGAGATGACATTGTGCTAGTAGAGGAGTATAAGGAAAAAGTTAATAGAAAATTAGAAATATGGAGAGAAATCATAGAAAGTAAAGGTCTTGGACTTAGTAGAACAAAGACAAAATATATGCAATGTAAGTTTGATCATTTGGTTACTTCAAAGGACATAGAAATTAAAATTGGCACACATTGCAGCCCTTAAAAGGAAAGTTTTAAATACCTAGGGTAAATTTTTCATAGTGACGAAAGAATTGATGGAGATGTTATGCATAGAATTAATACTAGTTGGTTAAAATGGAGAGAAACATCAAGTATTCTTTGTGATAAGAAGATACCATCAAAGTTAAAAGGTAAATATTATAGAGTAGCAATTAGACCTGACATGTTTTATTGTTATGAGTATTGGGCAGTTAATTATCAGCATGTACAAAAGATATCTATAACAAAAATGAAGATGCTGAGATGGATAAGTTGTCATATAAGACGTATACATAATGAGGTTAATAGAAATAAATTGAGTGTGACTAATAGAGGATAAAATAAGAGAACATTATTTAAGATGGTTTGTACATGTAGAAAGAAGTTCAAAAGATATGTCTCTAAGAAAGTATAAAAAACTAGATTTTAAAATATTAAAAGAGGTAGAGGACGACAACAAAGGTATTGAAAAGAAACAATAAAGAATGATGGAGCTAATGTTGAGTTAACTGCTAACGTGGGACATGATAGGGCTATGTGGAAACAAAGGATCCATGTAGCCAACCCCGTCTAGTATGGAAAAAGGCTAGCTATTGTTGTATTTGATATGGTATTGGTATCCCATATAGATCTTTTCAAAATATATACATATAAGAAAACTGGATCCTGCCGACCTCCCTTACATGTCTAGCATGCACTTAACTTAAAAAAATTTAAGTGTTTTCACAAAAGATGAAGGGCAATTTTATTGCATCAAAAAAATAACCTTTGAGCATGAATGAGCAACTGTAGTAGTGAGTATAAGATCCAATCAATATACATAAGAAATTGAAATTTTAGAAGACCAAACATACACAATATAAGAATAGATTACATTGACACGCATGTGTTAACATTATACATAACTCCAACAAGAAATAAAGGTCGCCCAAATCATGAATCGGTCCTGATTACAGTCGGCAGACAGAGTTCTTACCAAATGAAAGAGGCACCATAGATTGAGGTAGACGAAGGACCAAAGGCAAGCAACAGAAAAGACGAAAATCGTAGGCATCAGACGCAGAGGCGGGTAATACTGGGCTTTTTTTTGGTTTTTTGGATCAAATCAACCCTTATTGGTGAGGGTCGAACTGCACCAATTTATGAAACAACAGTAGAAAACTTGAGGTATGGTTAAAGTTATGCTCATGAAGGAATTCGGCCTCAAAAGGTTACCGAACCTCTTACTACATTATCACTTTTGCATTCGAGTGAGAAAGCACCTTGAAATTATGTTACGTTCGAATCAAATAGCTGAGATATGCACCTCGATTGATGAATATGCATGAAACTATCAATCAAGTCGGCCTTTATTTGTGGTATATATATAGTATTTGGTTGCATTTGTATAGGGCCAGGCTTTTAGGTTGGCCCAATGCATATGCTTTCACCAAGGCCATGGGAGAAATTCTGATCGGAGAATCCAGAAAACAGTTGCCGGTGGTGATTATACGCCCGACCATAATTGAGGCAACTTTAGCTGATCCTATGGTTTCTTGATATGCTATGGTCTCTTGATATGTATGCTAAGGAACCCCCAGTTTGGTTAATGTTCCAGGTCCGATTTCACCTGTTTCTAGTTCATGTGTAGAATAGTTATTATATTCTGAACTACGACGTAGTTAGACATAACTGGTTCCTGTTCAAATCACCCATTCCAATTCTCCCAAAAACAAGGAACTAGAATGAAAAAATAATAAGAAAAGGATGAATTTGCCATCGAACACCAGCCTAGTTATGGTTCCATTTGTTACATGGTGGCCATTCTCGGCAACCCACCATTATAACGACTGGATTGGCCATCCAAACCATACCGTATTTGTCGTTATAGATAGGCACGGGTAACGGTCACACCGTTACCGGAAAACACGGTAACTGTCTAAATATGGATGCTCCGGATGAGAGAAGCCCAGCAGGATAACCGGGAGACGTGGAAAATGCACTGCTATATAAATAAGAGCAGTGCATACAGTAAACATATACAGAAAAATACATAGAATTTTCCCTCGAAATGTTTGTTGTGAGGAAACCTCAAACGAACCACTCACCGTTTCCGTTGTAGGCGTACCTTGAAAACTTAATGAAGAACATACGCAACATCGGACTCCAACAACCAGAAAGCTTCAGTTGACTTTAGAGTCGGCATCAGTGGTACCAAGGCCTCGTTGTTGACCCTACAAAGAAAAAAACAAAGGTACGCATTACTGTTATGCAAAACAGAAAGAGAGAGAAGAAGAAGGAGAAAAAAGAAAGAGAAATGAGTGAGAGAAGTGAAGGCTGAAAAAGTGGTAAGGTAGCATAAAACTGCAGTCGGTCGAAATGCGAGACCAAAGTCGCAGTCGACCGAAAGGCCAGAACAAAGCCGCAGTCGACCGAAAGGCCAGAACAAAGCCTCAGTCAGCCAAAATGTGAGACCCAAGCCAAAGTCGGCCGAAAGGCCAGAACAAAGCCGCAGTAGGCCGAAAGGCTAGACTCTAGCCACAAACGGCCAAAGGTCAAAAAATCGAATGTAAGCCGAAAATGGCCGAAGGCCTAGAAAAGGAAAGGCAGTCGGCTGCTTGCTGAGAAAAGAAACATCAGGTCACCGACCGCCATACATGCGGAAAAATAAGTCGTCGGCTGCCACAAAAGGCCGCAGGCCAGACCCTCTCTCTCTCTCTTCGCTGGCTACTCAGACTCGAAAATCGTGGGTCAAAACCAGCGGCTTTCCGAAATCTCCCACGATTTTGGAAAATCGTGCGAAACCGCCTCTGTCAGCGGACTGAAAAGTCTGTTCTTCCCCGATCAATTTTTTGATATTACAAAACCGTCCGTTCTTCCCCGATCAATTTTTTGATATTACAAAATTGTCCATTGACAAAAGACTCTGAGCAAAAAGTTGTTTTTACCCTCCGACATTTTGTGAAAATTATGTAATACTAGGCTATTATTTTACGTTATTTACCTTTTCGATTTAAATTATTATATTTTTGTCCTTGTGTTAGAAGATAAGTTTGTCCCTCTACTTTTGAGAAAATTACTGATTCGGATTGAGGGTTCAAATTACAAATTTAACCCCAAACAGTTCGAATTTTATAGAAAAACAGAGAGTAATTTTATGATTTTGTCCTTAGGATTTTTAGAAAATTTCAAAAGTGGCCAAATAGTTAAAATTATAGTTTTACCCCTGGTATTTTTTTAAAATGCTAAATACAGAATTTTTGGCTAAATTATGAATTTATCCCAGGTTGCTTATGAGTTATTTTTAGCTCATTTTTATGATATTATACATCGTTCTAACAAGGTTCATACTATGTGTGTTGGTTGTTTATTATTTGTTTCCTTTTTAAACCTTCTAATTATTATAATTGCCAAACACATAAAAATGAGTTCAAGAATATGTGTGTCAAAATTAAAAAAAACTAAAAAACTAAACGATGTGAACTTCCAAACATTGAAGAGGAGAATCCCACTTACTCTAACACTTGAAGGTGTTGAGTATGTATTAAAGAAAACCATGCGTCTGCCACCACCAGACGCAACTGAGTAATGGATAGAAATGTATAAGGGTCTTCGAAGAATATGAGACCACAAAAGAGCTTTTTCATTCTATAACAGCTAAGTATGACACAACTGTCAAACTACATGTATAGTTTCTACTACAGAAGTACAACTCCTTTAAAATGAGAGAAGGAGATAACGTAGTAGAACATGTAAATCACATGTTAGTAATGGCTAGTGACCTAGCTATGGCAAAGTCAGTCATCGTAGAACTGATGCAAATATCAACAATCCTTAATAGTCTACCCTCATCATGAAACATGGTGACTACTGCGTTCAGGTTAGGCCCAGAGATTAACCTTTCAGAATTGCCCCTAAAACTAATAATAGAGTAAGAACATATAAATAAAAAAGAAAGAAAAATTACTAGTGGTACAAGATGAGATAGGGTCTAGCTCCAAACCAAATCAGAAGAAAAATAAACCAAACAAGAGGTTTGGCAATAATAACAAGAAGGGTGGTCAAAATTTTTAGAAATCGCATGAAATCGCTTATCGGGTCAAGTGTTTTAACTGTAAAAAGATGGGACATTATAAGATGGAATCCCGCGATAAGAAAGTTGGATAAAACAACCCATATCACAAACGATCAAAGAAGCAAGATATAATCTATGTGATATCAGAATATTTTTACATGGACCACCCAGTAATAGGTTGGTGGATAGACTCCGGAGCTTACAGACACATCTAAAAGACTAACGAAGGGCCAATGGATTTTAAGGAATACAAACCAGGCGAACATCGAGTGTACATAGGTAACAACACCTTCTCGAATGTTTTGGGTACTATGTCTTTTAGAATCTATGTATAAGGCAAACTGATTATATTAACTGATGTATTAATTGTGCCATCTATAAAGTGTAATCTGGTCTTGGTCCCTACCTTAGTAAAGAAAGGTTTTGAAGTCATGTTTATTTCTGGCAAGGTCATTGTGGGGAAACATGGACCTTTTGAGACATCTTATTAAATATTTTAGAACAAAAAAGAAAGACTTTGACATGATATTTATTGATCTAGAAAAAGCTTATGATAGAGCTTATAAAATACATAAACCTTATAAGAACCTTAAAAACCTTATAAGAACCTTAAAAAAAAGGATCCCACTAAAATACATAAACCTTATAAGAGACATGTACGATGGAGCAAAACTATGTGTAAGGATTCGTTAAGGAACAAACTTCTTTGAAGTTAATATAGGGTTACATCAAGGATCAACTTTAAGTCCATACTTAACAAAGCATATTCAAGATGAAGTACCTTGGTGTATGTTATTTGCAGATGACATTGTGTTAGTAGAGGAGTATATGGAAAAAGTTAATAGAAAATTGTAATTATATGGAGAAACCTTAGAAATAGTGATGAAAGAATTGATAGAGATGTTACATGTAGAATTAATGCTGGTGGGTTAAAATGGAGAGGAGCATGAGGTATTCTTTGTGATAAGAAGATACCATTAAAGTTAAAAGGTAAATATTATAGAACAACAGTTAGACCTATCGTGCAGGATGAATTCGCCGTCGAAGACCATCCTAGTTGTGGTTCCATTTGGTCCCCAACCTGATTTGGTTCTAGGTTGAATCGCGGTCAAGTTTCGAACCCGACATATCTACCTCTAGCTTGTAGACAGAAATGTTTGGTTTTGGTTTGGGTCCAAACACCAATTGTAGTAATCCAGGAACTGAACTGGAACAATTTTGGTTTTTGTTCCAGTCTCGGTTTGAGTCTCAAACCATCAACAGCCATGAAAAAAGAAATTTCATAAGAACTAATAAATAAATAGCAGTTACAATCAGCTCGGTTCCAGCTTCACTGAAGGTGCAACTGAAACCGAACTGATGGGTCCCTAGTTTGGTTTTGGTTTTGGGTCCAGTTCAACCTTATCCTATTTCGACTGATTTTCTGCCCAATTCATCTCCGATTGGAACCATTAGTCTGGTTCCAAAGTGGAGATGTCTACGTGTAGATACTTCAGTTGTAGTCATTTATTACAAAATATTAAATATGCTTTTATACAAAAGGTTCAGCAAGATTGGTGATTCAACCTATAGAACTGAATTAGAATATCTCACAGCCCAACTTACTTGACCATCAATATAATATATGACTAAGCAAAGTTCTTCATCACATGATCGTGGCATTTGGTTACGTCATTACGACAGGATTATGCCGTCTATGAAAAACATAATGGCAGCGTGCCAATTTTACTTGTTGGCATCTATATATATATATATATATATATATATATATATATATATATATGTGTGTGTGTGTGTGTGTGTAGAGAGAGAGAGGGGTAGTGATATATGCTCAATCTCAATCGTACTACACGATTAAATCTTTTCAAATTATAAATGGTTGGTGAACTACAGTGTGACCCACGTTTGGTGGGCCAAGGATCGAGGTAGTTGATCCTATTAATATGCCATAAGATTAGGTTTGAGTAGTACGATGAGTTATATATATATATATATATATATATATATATATATATATATATATATATATATATATATATAAATTGGATCACGCATAATTCTTACATGCTTCTTTTATGTTAGAAGTGTAATTTAAAATTTGTAGGAGGTTTTAAAAAATATGAAGGATATTGTTATTATATTCATGTTACTAAAAGTAACGAACAATGTCAAAGGAGAGCAAGATTCACACACTATACATATATAGAGAGAAACTTATATAAAAGAACGAAGAGTGAGTACACTTATACTTATATAAAAGAATACTGGAAACATTTAGAATTATTCAATCGATTATTGGGTATCAAGTTAATGAATCATACCAATAGATATTCTTTCGAGAACATTGGAAAGAGAGGTATCTCATTGACATATGTAAAACTTTTAAAAGGCACGTAACACTAGAAAGTAAAAGCTTCCGACTTAGTACAACAAAGATCGAGTATATGGAATGAAAGTTTGATCATGTGGTTACTTTAGAGGATATAGAAATTAATATTGACACACATTACGTCACTCAAAAGAAAAGTTTTAAATAACTAGATTGAGTTTTCGAGAGTGATCAAAAAATTGATGGAGATGTTATGCATAGAATTAATGCAGGTTAATTCAAACATTTTGTGGTTGACATATGTAAAACTTATAAAAGACACCTAATATTAGAAAGTAAAAGCTTCCGATCTAGTACAATAAAGATCGAATATATGGAATGAAAGTTTGATCATGTGGTTACTTTAGAGGATATAGAAATTAAGATTGGCATCACTCACAAGAAAAGTTTTAAATAACTAGACTGAGTTTTCAATAGTAATGGAAAAATTGATGGAGATGTTATGCATAGAATTAGTGCAGGTTAAAATAGAGAGGGTGAAGAAGATATCATTAAAGTTAAAAGGTAAATATTATAGAGCAACAATTAGACCTACTATATTTTGTGATTATGAGTGCTTGTGGCATAAATGATGAGATGAATGATTCATTATTATTAAAAACAAATTGGAAGTGGTAACAATAGGGGATAAAATAAGAAAAATCGTTTGAGATGGTTTGAACATATAGAGAAATGACCAAAAGAAACTCTAGTAAAAAGGTAAAAAAACTAAATTGTGAAAATACTAAAAGAAGAGCAATAAGACCACAAAAGTTTTAAAAAGAAACAATAAAGAATGATGTAGTTCATGTTGAGTTAACCGCTAGCATGACACAAAGGCTTGGTTGTTGATGTTGAATGATGGAGGTTATTTTTCTAAAACGATGACGTGATCAAATTGCTTTGAATGACGTGATTAATTCTCCAGGTTGGTTTAAGTTTATTGTGCCAAACCATATGATTGGTTACCATCTGTCAGAACGGGAGGATCAACCCTGGCGCACACATGCATGCATGCAAGCCTCGGGAATCCAACTCCCCATCTGCGACGGGGAGTGAGGGGGCACTGCCAAATGAGCTTTCAAATCCAACCCTGGCGCACAGATGGAGGGCCAAATTGAAGTCAATTATTCAAGGCTGCTGGAGGAAGCCCTCAGCCGGGTCTAAACATCAGAAGAACTGCCGAACTCGGGTCGAATACATTGGTTGTAGAATTTAGATGACTGCGAAAATGGTTTGTTAATCTGCAGATTGATTATTTATTTGACCCGAATGGTCAGATTGTCAGATGAAGAAATAAAAGTCAGCATCTTGGCTTTTAGAGTCAATCTTAATAGATTTGACAGCTTAATGCTATTAAGAAAAGCCTCCACTTGACGGACACTTGTTCACCATCGATTCTCAAATTTTAGAGAACTAAACCAAAACCATTGTAGTAAATAGAACCATGAAGTAGCATTTCCAATCAAAACCGAGCTCAGAATCGAGGACTAGTCGGTTTGGTTCGGTTTTACTTCTTATCAAATCGGAATCAACATTTCAAAATTACCGGGTCTTGTATTTTCTAAATGTTTTTATATTTTAAATTTTTTTAATAAAAATATGGATGATTCTACATTTAAACCAAAACTGCCTTAAACTCGAAAGTTTCGGTACTGGTCCCGAGTTTGCTCAATTACGGATTGAGGTTTCAGTTTACCCGAAACATGACACGTCTAAATGGATCATGGTTCTATATAATGTATAATAAAATTCTCCTTTGTTAAAAATAAAAAAATAGAAAATAGAAATGCATCGTAATTCCTCTCTCATCTTGAGAAGAAGGGTTCGATTTCACTTTCAAACTTAGGGGACTCTGTTAACCAAGCAGCTTATAAATACGGTTGATGTAACTCAGAATCCAGGCACCCACAACCTGAAGTGTGCGTCATACCTTGTTACCTCAATTTATTGGAGAAAGAAGGAAGGTATAACTTGGGCCTTAGTTTTGAATCCTTTCTCAGATCTTGTTATGGCTCCTCTGTCTGGCGTCGTTCAAAACTTGCGTTACAAGAGCATCTTGGTAACAGGCTGCACTGGGTTTCTTGCTAAGAGTACTCTCTCTCTCTCTCTCTCTCTCTCTCTCTCTCTCTCTCTCTCTCTCTCTCTCTCTCTCTCTCTCTCTCTCTCGCTCTCGCTCTCTTGTTAGATGCGTGACAAGTCTGTTGTGCAGTATTTGTAGAGAAAATCCTGAGGGTGCAGCCGGAGGTGAAGCGTTTGTATTTGCTAATCCGAGCTTCCGATGCCAAATCTGCCAAGCGGCGAGTGGACGGCCAAGTAACGGACTGCTCCAAAACTCTTGCTTCATTCTTTCTTCTGTCAAAATTTGCCATAGAGATGCAGTAACTAAAATGTTCCTCAGTAATAAATATGGCACCCTCTACTTGCACACGTAGAGTTAAATATAAATATTCGATTAATATAGTTCATTTTTGTTGGATTTTAATCCTTATATTTATCTAAGGAATCGATTTCAAAGTTCCACTTCACACTTCAAGTTGTTTTTACCAAAACTGCAGTCTAGAGTGTCATTTTTCGGAGTGTTGCTCGCGAGTGCGCATAATCCCTCCTACCATCTTGCGATTAATTAATAGAATACAAGTTGTTGTTGAAAAATATAATGAGGCCGCGGCTCGTTCTCAGCTACTAGGAATTGTGTTTAGTGAGCATTCCGCGTTAGAAATGAAACATGAGTGCTTTTAACAATAGGTGATGAACAAGGAGGTTTTCAGAGTGTTGAGAAGCAAGCACGGCGATGAGTTTGAGGCTTTCGTCTCCCAAAAGATCTGCCCTGTAGCGGGAGATGTCACGGAGGAGAGCCTGGGGGTAACTGAAATAATTCTCAGAGAAGAGATATTGAAGGAAGTGGACATCATTGTACATGTTGCTGCCACTACCTCCTTTGATGAAAGGTGTGTTTATATCCACGGACTGCTTTTGTTTTTTTCTTTTCGAGTGTAATCAAGAATAGATTTTGCATTGAATACTAAATCATCAAAAAGGGTTGTGGTTTATGGCAGAAATTTGTGAATTGAGAGTGAATTTTGTGAAGTGATTTGCGGAATCATGCTGCAGGTATGACATAGCACTCAACGTCAATGCCTTAGGTGCTCGTGGGGTGCTAGACTTCGCCCATAAGTGTGAGAAGCTGGAGATGTTTTTGCACGTTTCAACTGGTGAGAGTCTCCATTCTATATTTGTATTGGTGAATTAACTCTCTTACAGTATATGTAGACGACCCATGAACTGCTGGCCTCACTGGACGATCAACAACATCACTTTAACCCATCCAGCATTGCACTCGAAGCATAAGGTTCAACATCGTCTCAAATGATTACACAGTAGACTTTCTAATAACAAAGATCGATATATAATTGGATTTGCCAAACAATCAATTCTAGAGTTCCCAAGTCCCATATCTAAATTTCAATCAAGCCATTTAAAATTTAATGAACAACTTGAAACCACCTTTTATGGATATACGGATATCATCTAGCTAGGTTACCCACATATCACTTAGATCCTTAATATAACTTGTAAAGAAAATAATAATAATAACAATAAGGATGAGCATGATTAGAAACCAAGTTTGATGCCTTTTCTCATGATTCATGGATATGGTATTGGAACTCCGCCCACATAAGGGATCACCCTTGCATGGCCGGTCAGAAGCCCGGATAAAGGAGGAGGGTTAAGTTAGGCTTCTCATAGTCGGTGTAAAACTTTATCGGATTTTTATATCATGGATTATACATAGTA
This sequence comes from Brasenia schreberi, assembly GCA_036023115.1. NCBI lineage: Eukaryota > Viridiplantae > Streptophyta > Magnoliopsida > Nymphaeales > Cabombaceae > Brasenia > Brasenia schreberi. The sequence continues at coordinate 7,001,306 of JAYKKT010000036.1, forward strand.
TTGGTTCTTAGAATATCGAAACATTGTCCGGTAAGCGAATGGAGGTGGTAGATACTATGATTCGGAAAAAGATTATTGTCTTATTTTTACAAGAGACAAAATGGGTTCGACAAAAAGCAAAAGAGACTGATGATAAATGTTTTAAATTATAGTACTCTTGAAAGGAAAAGGCTTGAAACGGAGTAGATATCGTCATAAATAAATATTTAAAGGATTGTTTAGTAGACATACAACGATATGGTGACCGAATCATGACGTTGAAATTAGTGCTAGGAGTAGAGGTTTTGAATATAGTTTGTACTTATGCACCCCAAGTAAGACTAGAAGATAGTATAAAGACTGATTTCTTAGAGGAGCTACTAAGACAATTCAAAGAATTCCACAAGGAGAGATGATTTGTTTAGGAGACTTAAATGGATATGTCGTTAAAGTGCCTTTAGGATACCAAGGTATTCATGGAATCTATGATTTTGGAATATAAATAAGGAAGGGAGAGAGATTTTAAATTTTTCTATGATATTTGATCTCCTTATACTAAATACAATCTTCAAAAAATGAGATGAACAATTAATTAGTCCTAAGAGTGGCTTAACACAAACACAAATTGATTATTTTGTTTGTTGGCAAAAAGATAGATCGTGTTATAGAGATTGCAAGGTAATTGTAAGAGAAAGCTTAATCACCCAACATTGACTTTTAGTTATGAATTTACACGTAAAAAGTGGCCAAAGAAGAAAAGAGTGCATCGAGCAATTGAGTCTAATTGGTGGAACCTCAAAAGCAAGCAAGAATGTATATTTAAACAAAAAGTCATTCAATGAGGTGCTTGGAATTATGTGTTACAGCTTGTGATATGTGGAACAATATGACTATACATATTAGGAAAGTGACGAAAGATGTGTTAGGTGAATCTAAGGGATATGTATCGACACAAAAAGAAGTTTTGTGATGGAGTGAAGTGGTGCAAGATAAAATCAAGGCAAAGAAGGCATGTTATAAGACTAGTAAAACTTTAAAAGCTTATAAGAAATCAAAGAAAGAAGCGTAAAAGGTCGTTAGTGAACCAAAAACTAAAATTTGAGAGGGTTTGTATAAAAATCTCAACTTAAAAGAGCGTGAAAGAGATATTTTTATGATAGCTAGGGATAAGGATCTTAATTTTGTTAGATGCATCAAAGATGATGATCAAAAAAATTTAGTGGCAAATGATGATATAAAAATCGATGGAAAAAATATTTTTATAAACTCTTTATTGAAAAGAAAATGTTATTATTAGCTTACGAGAGTTAGCCAAATGAGAAAAATATATAAATGATAATTTCTACCGACGTATTAGAAAGAACGAAGTTAAAGAGGCTCTTAAACATATAAAGGTTGGTAAATCGGTAGTACCAGACAATATTTCTACAGATGTTTAGAAAGTCCTAAGAGAGACAAGAATCACTTAGCTCACAATATTATTTAATGAAATATGGAGAAACTAAAAGATGCTCGAGGAATAGGGAGCGAGTACACTTATACCCATATATAATAATAAGGGAGACATTTAGAAATGTATGTGTTATCGAGGTATCAAGTTAATGAGTCAAACTATGAAATTATGATAAAGAATTATTGAAAGTAGGTTAAGGCAAGTATCGAGTACAACAAAGAACCAATATTGATTCATGCTAAGCAGATCTACTATTAAACCGATTCACCTTTTGAGATGTCTCATTGAATATTTTAGAGTAAAAAAGAAAGACTTTCATATGATATTTATTGATCTAGAAAAAGCTTATGATAGATTAGTGAGGGAGGTACTTTTAAGAACCTTAAAAAAAAGTATCCCACTGAAATACATAAACCTTATAAGAGACATGTACGATCGTGCAAAACTATGTATAAGGGCTCATTAAGGAATGACAAACTTCTTTGAAGTTAATATGGGGTTACGTCAAGGATCAACTTTAAGTCCATACTTAACAAAGCATATTCAAGATGAAGTACTTTGGTGTATGTTATTTGCACATGACATTGTGTTATTTGAGGAGTATAAGGAAAAAGTTAATAGAAAATTAGAAATATATGGAGAAACCTTAGAAAGTAAAGGCACACATTGCAGCCCTCAAAAGGAAAGTTTTAAATACCTACAGTCAATTTTTCATAGTAATGAAAGAATTGATAGATATGTTACACATAAAATTAATGCTGGTTGGTTAAAATGGAGAGGACCATGAGGTATTCTTTGTGATAAGAAGATACCATTAAAGTTAAAAGGTAAATACTATAGAACAACAGTTAGACATACACAATATAAGAAGAGATTACATTGATAAGCATGTGTTAACATTATACATAACTCCAAGAAGAACTAAAGATCGCCGAAATCATGAATCGATCCTAATTACATTCGGCAGACAGAGTTCTTACCAAACGAAAGACGCACCATAGATTGAGGCAGACGAAGGACCAAAGGCAAGCAACAGAAAAGACGAAATTGGTATGCATCAGACGCATAGGCGAGTAATACTTAGGGCTTTTTTTGGTTTTTTGGATCAAATCAACCCTTATTGGTGAGGGTCGAACTGCACCTAATTATGAAACAACTGTAGAAAACTTAAGGTATGGTTAGCGTTATGCTCACCGAAGCGTATCCAAGATCTAAAATTTTTGAAAACTCATATCAGGTGTATTATACGGGTGTCCGTATCAGTATGTATACCCCGTATGACTAACACTTATAGCCATGAATCATAGATACGCTAACAATGTTCAAAATGTTGAAACAAAAGCTGCCACCTTGATCTTTATGACCAATCCGATCCTTGGAGTCGAGTATTTAATACCTATCAAAGTTAATCAACTCCGGCGATTAATGTGATCCTTCGGTTTCGTGAATATTTGGCAGCATACGTTTGCGGATCAAGATCCGGTGTAATGCTAGAGAAGCCGCTTCAGATGCGAGAGACGCCTTATGGAAATCATTAGGTGGACATAGAAGAAGAGCTACGGCTTGCAGAAGAAGAGCTTCAGCAGCTACAAAATATGTGCGTTGGAGACAAAGCAGAAACCGCTGCCATGAAGGAATTCGGCCTCAAAAGGTTACCGAACCTCTTACCACATTATCACTTTTGCATTCGAGTGAGAAAGCACCTTGAAATTATGTTCACATTCCAATCAAATAGCTGAGATATGCACCTTGATTGATGAATATGTATGAAACTATCAATCAAGTCGGCCTTTATTTGTCGTATATATATATATATATATATATATATATATATATATATATATGAGTATTTGGTTGCATTTGTATAGGGCGAGGCTTTTAGGTTGGCCCAATGCATATGCATTCACCAAGGCCATGGGAGAAATGCTGATTGGAGAATCCAGAAAACAGTTGCCGGTGGTGATTATACGCCCAACCATAATTGAGGCAACTTTAGCTGATCCTTTTCCCGGTTGGGTCGAAGGATTCAGGTAAAAATCATGCTCTCTGACTTTACATAATATAGAATTGATGTATTGGGAGACTTTCCGGTGGAGAAACAAATGAACTGTTTTCCAGTACTTTGTCAGATAATTGTTTTCTCAACCGAGCTAATTTAAACCGCAATGTTAATCTGTATGCTATGGTTTCTTGATATGCAGAACCGCAGGTAGCGTAATCATGAGCTACGGCAAAGGCAGATTGAAATGTTTCCCCGCAAACCCCCACCTCCCTATGGATGTGGTAATTTGCTTACGCGACCTGCTTGGTTTAATTTCTTTTGCTTCAGTGAACTTGGTACGCACAGCAGCCAACTCCCATCCCCATGGTCTTGGACCTTGCCCAAGTTGAGACTATCTTCATCGCCAGTTGTGACGAGATCCCCATTTCTTCCCTAATTGATGAAAATATAATTCCACTAATTACGATCGACGGAAATAGAGGATTACCAGTAAGCTTGAGACAATGAGTTCAAGCATGGATCGGGTGCAGCGGCGGTTTAGAAATAATATGGTAGGTGATGCAGTAAATCGACATACTGAATGGCATTGCAGCAGTACTTCTTCCCAGAAAACAAAATTAAAAAGTCGGAACATTAATATGGAATATTAAAATCAATGTGCAACGTTTTGCAGATCCCTGCGGATATGGTGGTGAACGCCATGGTGGTTTCCATGGCGGTACATTCACTTCAATCAGGAGAGTTCATCTACCATGTTGGATCAAGCTGCCAAAATCCGTTGACTACTTCAATCCTTGCTGATTGCGCTTTCCGCTATTTCTCCAGCAAACCATTGAAAGGGAAGGATGGAAATGTCATTAGGGTTCCTAAGCTCTTCCTCTATAGCAGCATGGCCAGTTTCCGGAACTACATGAGCCTCCGCTATAACTTTCCCTTGAAGGTAATTCGTCAAGGTTGTAACTACATAGACCAATTCAGATGCTCTTGATCCATCAGCTGTCTGTGTTTTGTATATACTTTTCTACGATTGATTTGATTTTGATTTTGATTTTTAGCGTTTTTCCTTTGAGCGAGTTTAGTGATGAAGTTTCAATGGTTATTCAGGGATTGAAGCTGGCAAACCTCGCTCTGTTCAATATGTGTGGGCAACTGTGCGATGATCTGACAAGGAAATACAATTTTATCATGTACTTGGCTGGGCTCTACGAACCCTACGTCTTTTTTGATGGAAGGTCTCTCTCTCTCTCTCACACACACACACACGCAAACGCACACACGCACGCACGCACAAACATATCGAATTTGCAAAGTTCATTTAAGGCTATTATGTATGGATTCGCTTATGAACAGAGAGCACGACATACCATTCTGCATAATTTAATATGAAGTCTTTATTAAGTGGAGTTGTCATATTGTCCCATTAGAGCTCATAGCTTGATGGCCCTATGTATTCCTCTTCACGATTCTATCTCGTTGAAACCAGATCAGCTCATTGATCATCTCAAGATGACAACATCCTTTTATAAATGAATACTCTTGAGCTTATTTCAAGAGATTTAATATTTAAATTGGCTGTTATTGTTGAATAGAGGTATCTATAAATCAAACTGACATGCGTACTGTTGTTGCACTTGTTCTTAAAAGTATGCGAGTAAGATATACAATTATATCTGCATGTTTTGTTTTACAGCTTCGATGATAAGAACAGTGATAAGTTGAGAATGGCCATAAAATCGTTCAGTGTCGCCGAGGAGGCGATGTTCAACTTTGATCCCAAGTGCGTCAAATGGGAAGAATACTGCATGAGCATCTTTTACCCCGGACTTGTGAGATATTCACTGAAATGATGCAGAAGACTTTACAGTCTTTTCTCTTTTCGAAGTGCAGGTGAATGAGAACAATTCGTTTGTATCCATTGCCATAAGGAATTTGTCAGACACGCATGGAATTGCATGATGCAAAACAGAAATATCTCAGGCAGTGTCAGGAGAACACTTGAAGATAATTAGCTAGTTCATTATCTGTATCTCGTACTCTGTTTTAGCTTGAAATGGTGTGTTCATTGCAAAGAATCTCACTAATTTTTTTTATGTCTTTCACCAAGATTCCGAGGAACTTTTCCTTCATACTGGGTGATTTCATGAGCATTGGGCCTTCCCATCTTCATCATCCTTCCACTGTATTATTTTTGAGTCCCCTGCCTTAGAATGCATTATGAGTGATCTCCACTTTCCGCAGCATGAGAAGAAGCACTAGTTCCTGTTTTGGTTCCATGAAAGGCGGAGCCTGAACCAAACTAAGGAACCCCCAGTTTGGTTAATGTTCCAGGTCCGATTTCACCTGTTTCTAGTTCAGTACAGTTTCAACCTAGACATGTGTAGAATAGTTATTATATTCTGAACTACGACGTAGATAGGCATGACTGATTCCTGTTCAAATCACCCATTCCAATTCTACCAAAAACAAGGAACCAGAACATGAGTGGAAACTGGTCGCTTCCAGCTTCGTTTTCAGTCCACAACCATCTAAAACCATAAAAATTATAAAGAAAGTTCAAAAAAATGAAGAAATAATAAGAGAAGGATGAATTCGCCGTCAAAGACCAGCCTAGTTATGTTTCCATTTGGTCCCCAACCTGATTTGGTTCTAGGTTGAATCGCGGTCAAGTTTCCGAGGAACTTTTCCTTAACACTGTTAGTCATCTGTCATTGTATCAGGTCGATTTGATTGAACTTAGTTTATATATCTTGTTCTTGTCAGCCATCACTGCGTTATTTAACTGTTATTAACCGTATCGTTGCGATAAAAGACAGGAGAAAACGGTCAGACATTTCAGAATAGTAAACAGAGGACGTCGATCCGATGTTCACAAATACTGGGTGATTTCATGAGCATCGGGGCTTCCCATCTTCATCCTCCTTCCACTGTATTATTTTTGAGTTCGCTGCCTTAGAATGCATTATGAGTGATCTCCACTTTCCGCAGCATGAGAAGAAGCACTAGTTCCTGTTTTCGCGGAGCGCGCGGCAGGCGCGGTAGGGGGTTCGGGTGACGCGCAGGGTGCGGTCCGGTTAGATTTAGGTCGGTTCGAGTCTAGGTTAAGTTTGGTCGAACCTAGGCTGGGTTAGGGCTAGGTTTAGTTAGGGTTAGGTTCAGTTGGGGTTAGGTAGGTTCGAACCTAGGCTAGGTTGGGGGTTAGGTTTAGAGGGGTGTAGAGAGAATGGCTAGGTTAGGTTAGGCTTACCTCTTGGAGTCGGTCCAGCCCATGTCCAAGCTTGGTTACAGCCACTTGATCCAGCCCACCTCTTGGTTGCAGCCCCTTGGTCTAGACCCACATAGCCCACATGGCTTGAACCCACCTCACCCAATGAGCCCACATGGCTAGGTCTATCACTCCCTCTCTCTCCTCCCAAATATTTGCATGAACCCTTTACATGGACCCGCTCACCTCTATTTATAGAGATTTGAGGTGGGTCTTGGATTTGGGTTTGGGTTTAGGTTTGGATCCATACCCAAATCCAAACACTATTTGGATCTGGATATTGGATCTCGGATATTTTGAGATCTGTATCCGATCCAAACCCAACATTTTTATGGATATGGATCTGGATATTTTGATCCAATCCAATCCAAACACTATTTGGATTGGCCCAAATCCAAACATTATTCATTACATGGATTTGGATCTGGATATTTATGGTCCAGATCCAAATCAAAATTTCTTCGGACAGTCCTTCTTGGCTTCTCGAGGTGAACGATCTGTGCAGGCACTGGCTTCATTAGCGCTCCGTCTGGTGCTGGGTTTTCCCCAACTTTGTCGTCCGGGCTCTATCTCGCCGTTCTAGACTCCGTTTTCCTTGGTTTTCACCGTTTTTGGCTTTTTCTTCAAACAGGCTCTGCTTTCTTTTGTTTTTTATCAGGAAGCGGCTTCTGAAGCTCTGGGCTTGAATCCTTTTCGGGCCTAGGGTCATCTTTTGCCTTTTGTACCTGTTTTCATATTTCAAAATAAGTTGTCGTTTTGGCTCAAACGAGCTTTTTTGAGAGTTTTTTGAAATATAGAAGATTTGGGGTGTTTACAGAGTTGTCTTTCAATATACACACAACACCCACGCAACACGTTGGCGACCTTCGGGCCCATATATAGTATAAGTATTTTCCTTTCGGCTATGTCTTTAAGATTTGGGTTTTAATGTTCAACAGTGTGCGTAGTCTTTACATATATACACGGCATACACTCTCACTATTGAGCCTTTCCTCTCTTAAGATATAGCCATATTTCCCTTTTGCAATTTTCCTTCCGCAATTTCCCTTCGGCAATTTACATTACAAGTCATTTCCCTTCGGCATTGTCTTTTAAATTCGGGTTTTCCCTTTGGAGTTGCGTGAGTTTGCATTGCATATACGCCATACAACGAGTTAGGACGCATATTGCATCAAAGCAAACCCCATACTCCCACTCAAAGTCGCCACACTTAGGTTACGTGTTCATAACACACACCTAGTTGGCCCGAAAAGGGATAAAAAGAAAGACATAGGCACGTGCAAATCCACGTGAAATAAAATCTGAAAATCATACAAAAACAACCCGAATCAAACACCTCAAACACGTTTTTGTAGGTTCTTATATTCCAAAACTCGATTTTTAAAGTATACAGACTGACCCTTGCGCATCGGTGAAAGAAGGTCTGCGACGAAAAGAGCTTACTTGGTCACAGTCGCCACGTTAGGAGTTAGGTTTAAAAATTTCTCTTCGCTAGCTTAAGTAAGCTAGCTGGCACTCCCTTTTGCTTGATTAGGACTTAGGCACACGAAAATGTTCGCTTCAGGGCTAAAAACCAGGAGCGGAAACTTTCTGCGTCTACAGACTTCTTAGGCAAATGTGAGAAAGTAGGTTATTAATTACGTAGGCCTTCTTGAATTAATGCTCAAGGATCAACCTAGACGCTTAGGAGGAATTATTTTGAAATCCAAAGTTTTCTTAAAATAACTTCAATTTGAAGGAGCCTTTTACAAAACTAGGTTTGGTTTTGTGAAAACAAAATTGATTATGTTTCACAGAGTTCATATTTTATAGAGGCACTTTTAAAGATCCAAAAATCCTGAAAATTTTGTACAAGCAAGTATTGGGTGTGAGGTTTTATTGAATTTTTTATATTTTTTGGATCCTTTGGTGATCAGGTAAAAATCTGAGAAAGGTTCTCAACTGAATGATATTTTGGAATTTCGATGGTGCTTATGATTGAAACTCAAGGTCTAAGTAAAACGATGTGTGAATAGATCTCCTATTTTCCTGAAGTTTATCATTTTAAAAAGCTGTAGATGTTAGCTTTTCGATGACACTATCTGTGATGAATTTGGGTATCGCCGAGTTATATTAGATTTACCGAACAAGGGTTGCGGGACTTCTATCACATATTGGTTCGGTCTGGGATGAATTGGATCTTTGATAATTTTTTGATGAACCTTATACACGTCCAAAATTTGTGAAATTTTTAGAAGATATCCTTCTATGTGTGTTTCACTTAATAAAATATTTTGACAGTATTTTCCTTATAAATGGATTCAGGAAAAATCCAAGAATCCAATAAATTTATGCAAGATGCTGAAATTTTTAGAAATTTCCTTATAGAAGATAATGATGCATCCGATTAGAAGGTTACTGATTTAGTGATTACTCAAAAACTTTTTTGAGGGCTTATGTTAGTTCGGAAAGAAACTCATCTACATAAACTTATTTACCCTCCTCAATAAGTTTATGTTGAGGAGGATAAATGGATATAATCGCATATATTTCTCAAGCAAGCAATCCTCTTAGAGAGGTGCCCCAGAGATATGTATAGGTAGCTATGTCCCTCTTATAACTTTTTGAATTAAGTTAAGGACAACTAATCTATCGAAGAAATGAGAGAAGGTATAATATATAATATAAGCATAGAATAAGAAGAGGGAGTATAAGATATAGGTATATTAGAAAAGAATCAACAGAAATTTATAAAGTTAATGGATTCTTCTCACCTATAGCCCACTCTTTCATGACTCTAGACTCAAGCGATCCTCCTTTTCCAAAGATATGCCATGAAAATGGTTGCTTTCTCTTGAGATACAATGATTTGGGGCAAGAGCGCCAAGCTTACAACAATTTGGACAAAATAAATGGAGAGGAGAGGTGTCTCAAAGGCTTCTCTCTTGGTCTTTCTCCTCTCTTTTGTCAGCCAAAGTCTCCTATTAGACACCAAACCAAACCAGATCTTTTCTAATTAATGGACCCGATCCATACCCAAATCTAATCTATCAAGGAACCGACCATATTACACAGCTGTTAGGAGACATCCACATGTGAGAGGAGCAGTTAGACACATATGACATATGGGAAGAGGGCTAGAGGAGTTGGAGGGTGTGCAAAGGATGTTGGTGCTCACTAGTGCATGCGAGTTGGATTCCGTGTGCTAGCAAGTGCCGTGGTGACGCTTTTGGTGTCTGGCGATGGTGAACTTTGTAGACACGGAAAATCCTCGACTCCGGGTTCTTAGGCCTGGAGCGAATCTTTTTGCAATCTACGTTCGCTTTTAGGGCGTGCCAGCTAGCTTACTCAAACTAGCGAAGTAGTTTTGAAATATCTGACTTTTGAAAGGCGATTGTAGGCAAGCGGGATCTTTACATCGTAGACCTTCTTGCACCGACGCGCAAGCGTCAGTCAGTACGCTTAGAGACTTCGTTTGAACAAGTTAAACTCAAATTCGATTTTTGAATAAGGAAGTGTTTTGAAAATTTTGGAAATCATGCACTTGGTGAGTTTTTGCTTTTACTGAGCTTTAGGCGACCCTAAGTCTTTCAATTTTAATCACTTGGGCGTGGAGTGTGTGCATCCAGTGGCCTAAGTTGGGCGTTTTGCACGTTTTTGTTCGGGGTTTGTTCGATGCAGGTATGCAACCTAGCTCGAGTATGGCGAGTATGCAATGCAACTCACACAACTTGAATGTAAAACCCGAAATTTAAAGACTTAGCAGAAGGGAAAACTCAAATTGAATGCAACTCACCCGACTTGAATGTAAATTACAGAAATTTAAATATATCTATATCTTAAGAGCGGAAAGGCTCAATGTGTGCGTGGGTGTTGTGTATAAATTGAAATGCAACACACGCAACTGAACCGTAAAACACAGCAGAAGGGAGATATAGATATACATAAGAGCGAGAAGGCTCAATGTGAGTGAGTGTTTTGAGTGTATAAATTGAAAGGCAACTCACGCAACTTGAATTTAAAACCCAGCTAAAAGGGAAATACGTATATATAGGTAAGAGCGGAAAGGCTCAATGTAAGTGAGTGCTTTGAGTGTATAAAATGAAAGACAACTCACACAACTTGAACCTTAAAACCCAGCTAAATGTATATAAGTAGGGCTATATCCTATGGGCTGTTGAGGCCCGTTTGTGTGCAAAAGTGTGCAGATAAGAGCGGAAAGGCTCGAGTGTACGTGTGTGTATTTTGCACATATATTACATCCGGGGGGAGACGATGCTCCGTTATTACAACCCCATATGACAAATTGAATTGAATAGAAAGGGATTTGATATACATCAAAATCAACTTACACTTTCCAGCCTTTTGAGTTAGGATCGTACAAGGGGCGAATCTGCCTTCTTCTTATGGAGTCCGGGGCACGTGGGAGCGAAGCCGGAGAGCTTGAGAGCTTGGAGAGACTTAGAGTTCCGAGAGCTGCAAGCTACAATGGGTTTGGGGCTAGTTGGGGCCGGTTTGGGCAAGGTAAGACTCGAGTCACCTTGGCTCGAGTGATTGGGTTTTTGTATGGGATTTGGCCAATACTTGGCCTTGGTTTAGGTATAGTTTAGGCTTAGTACTAGGCCAGCATTTGGCCTTGGTTTAGGTATAGGATAGAGTTGGCTGGTCCTAGGTTAGGTGTTGGCTAAAGTTTTGAGATTTCGGCCAAGGTTCATGACCTTTGTTTGGTCTTGTGAGACTCGAGCCAAGGTGGTTCGAGTTGTGAACTACGACATAGATAGACATGACTGGTTCCTGTTCAAATCACCCATTCCAATTCTCCGAAAACAAGGAACCAGAACATGAGTGGAAAGTGGTCGCTTCCATCTTCGTTTCGAGTACAGAACCATCTAAAACCATAAAAATTATAAAGAAAGTTCAAAAAAATGAAAAAATAATAAGAAAGCGAAAAATGCCGCTAATGAAGCAAAAGCTAAAATTTGAGAAGATTTATATAAAAAACTCAACTCAAAAGAGAGTGAAAGATATATTTTAGGATATCTAGGGCTAAAGATAACAAAACTAAATATCTTAATTCTGTTAGATACATCAAAGACGAGGATGAAAAAATTCTAGTGGCAAATGTTGATATAAGAAATAGATGAAAAAACTATTTTTATAAGCTTTTTAATGAAAATAAAGATGTTAGCATTAGCTTAGGAGAGTTAAACAAATTAGAAAAGTATATAAACTAGAATTTCTACCAACGTATTCAAAAGAATGAAGTCAAAGAGACTATTAAACATATGAAGGGTGGTAAATCGATAGGACCTAACAATATTCCTATAAAAGTTTAGAAAATCCTAGGAGAAACATTAATTACTTGGCTCACAAGACTATTTAATGAAATATGGAGAAACCAAAACAATGATCAAAGAATGGAGAGTGAGTACACTTATGCCCATATGTAAGAACAAGGGAGACATTCATAATTGTGTGAATTATCAGGGTATCAAGTTAATGAGCCATATTATGAAATTGTGAGAAAGAATTATCGAACGAAGTTAAAACAAGTATTGAGTACAACAAAGAACCAATTTGGATTTATGCTAGACAGATCTATTGTTGAAGCAATTCACCTTTTGAGATATCTTGTAAAACATTTTAGAGCAAAAAAGAAAGGCTTTCACATGATATTTATTGATATAGAAAAAGCTTATGATAGGATATTGAGGGAGGTTTTTTGGAGAACCTTGGAAAAAATAGGTATCCCATTAACATACATAAATCTTATAAGAGACATGTACGATGGTGCAAAAACATGTGTGAGAACTAATGAAGGAATGACAAACTTCTTTGAAGTTAATATTAGGTTACATCAAGGATCAACTTTAAGTTCATACTTATTTATAATGGTGATTGATGAGTTAACAAAACATATTCAAGATGAAGTACCTTGGTGTATGTTATCTGCAGATGACATTGTGTTAGTGGAGGAGTCTAAGGAAAAAGTTAATAGAAAATTGGAACTATGAAGAGAAACATTAGAAAGTAAAGTCTTTTGACTTGGTAGAACAAAGATAGAATATATAGAATGTAAATTTGATTATTTGGTTACTTCAGAAGACATAAAAATTAAAATTGGCATACATTGCATCCCCAAAAAGAAGGTTTTAAATACCTATGGTAAATTTTTTAAAGTGATGGAATAATTGAAGGAGATGTTACGCATAGAATTAATGCTAGTTGGTTAAAATAGAGAGGAGCATCAAGTATTCTTTGTGATAAAAAGATACTGTTAAAGTTAAAAGGTAAATATTATACAGCAGCAATTAGACCTACCATGTTTTATAGTAATGAGTTTTGGGCAGTTAATCATCAACATGTACAAAATATGTCTGTGACAGAAATGAAGATTTTGAGATCGATGAGTGGTCATACAAGAAAAGACTGTATACATAATGAGGTTATTACAAATAAATTGTGTGGCACCAATAGAGGATAAAATAAGAGAATATCGTTTAAGGTAGTTTGGACATATAGAAAGAAGATCAAAAGAAGAACCTCTAAGAAGGTATGAAAAATTATATTTTAAAAGTATTAAAAGAGGTACAAAATGTCCACGAAAGTGTTGGAAAGAAACTGTAAAGAATGATCTAATTTATTGTAAATTAACTGCTAACATGACACATGATAGGGCTATGTGAAAACAAAGAATCCATGTAGCCGACCCCGTCTAGTATGGGAAAAGGCTTAGTTGTTGTTGTTGTTGCTTTGTGCATATTAATGTTGCTTATCCTTTGGTTACACACATGAAGAACTGTGGATAGCTTGCTGATTAGTTATTGCAAGGGAAAATTAATCTCCTTTTTGGCTAATGGGGAGCTTGTCCTTGATGTGGTAAGATTTCTATCTCCCTTTCAAATTCAACTTTTAGAGATATGCAGCAAAGAACGCCCATAAACTTTAGGAATTACTGAGTTCCATATTCAGCCAACGTTTAGTGCAACCTGTAAAACAGAGTGAATTGATGGTACTTTAGACCTAACAACAACTTAATTGTCACAAGGATTGCAGATATAAATAGATATTGGGAATCTTATATCTTCAGAAATATCCATTGACTGGGTCACTTGATCGGCTAATAATCTAGCATATTACACACTCTGACCTTATTCTCCAGAATAAATTGGTAAAAATTATATATAATGTGCAGATTCCGGGTGATATGGCAGTGAATGCAATGATAGTGAGCATGGTCCTGCACTCTGGCCAATCCTCTCAATTTATCTACCATATTGGATCATCTGCAAAGAATCCCCTGACGTATTCGAATATGGTAGATTGTGCTTACCGTTACTTTAAAGCTAATCCCTGTTATGGGAAGGATGGAAACCCCATCATTGTAGGAGAGATCTCCCTCTTCAGCACCATGGACAGTTTCCTTAGATACATAACCCTTTATCATAAGTTACCTTTGGGGGTACGTTCCACCTTTTCCTTTTCCTCTAAGTATTATTGTGTGTGTGTGGGGGGGAGAGAGAATGTGAGAGAGAGAGAGTACAACTGAACATGACGTGATTAATATTTTTGCTTGCTATTAATTATTTCATGCATTTCTCAACCTCTCTCTCTCTCTCTCTCTCTCTCTCTCTCTCTCTCTCTCTATATATATATATATATATATATATATATATATATATATATATATATATATATATATATATATATATATATTATGCAACTAAAAATGTATAAGGATATAACTTGATCTTACGTAAGTTAGTGTTTCCTTGTTAGGGACTATACCTTATAAATCAAGCCTTCTGCAAAATCTTCAATGCTGCCTACAATGACTTGACAAGAAAATACAACTTTGAGATGTACTTGGCTGAGCTCCCATATCTAAATTTCAATCAAGCCATTTAAAATTTAATGAACAACTTGAAACCACCTTTTATGGATATACGGATATCATCTAGCTAGGTTACCCACATATCACTTAGATCCTTAATATAACTTGTAAAGAAAATAATAATAATAATAATAATAAGGATGAGCATGATTAGAAACCAAGTTTGATGCCTTTTCTCATGATTCATGGATATGGTATTGGAACTCCGCCCACATAAGGGATCACCCTTGTATGGCCGGTCAGAAGCCCGGATAAAGGAGGAGGGTTAAGTTAGGCTTCTCATAGTCGGCATAAAACTTTATCTAATTTTTATATCATGAATTATACATAGTATTGGTTATTAGAATATCGAAACATTGTCCGGTAAACGAATGGAGGTGGTAGATACTATGATTAGGAAAAAGATTCTTGTCTTATTTTTACAAGAGACAAAATGGGTTCGACAAAAAGCAAAAGAGATTGATGATAAAGGTTTTAAATTATAGTACTCTTGAAAGGAAAAGGCTCGAAACGGAGTAGATATCGTCATAAATAAATATTTAAAGAATAGTTTAGTAGATATACAACGACATGGTGACCGAATCATGACGTTGAAATTAGTGCTAGGAGTAGAGGTTTTGAATATAGTTTGTACTTATGCACCCCAAGTAAGACTAGAAGATAGTATAAAGATTTCTTAGAGGAGTTAGCTAAGACAATTCAAAGAATTCCACAAGGGGAGATGATTTGTTACTATTAAACCCATTTACCTTTTGAGATGTCTTATTGAATATTTTAGACTAAAAAAGAAAGACTTTCACATGATATTTATTGGTCTAGATAAAGCTTATGATAGATTAGTGAGGGAGGTTCTTTTAAGAACCTTAAAAAAAAGTATCCCACTGAAATACATAAACCTTATAAGAGACATGTACGATCGGGCAAAACTATGTGTAAGGACTCATTAAGGAATGACAAACTTTTTTGAAGTTAATATGGGGTTACGTCAAGGATCAACTTTAAGTCCATACTTAACAAAGCATATTCAAGATGAAGTACCTTGGTGTGTGTTATTTGCATATCACATTGTGTTAGTGGAGGAGTATAAGGAAAAAGTTAATACAAAATTGGAAATATATGGAGAAACCTTAGAAAGTAAAGGCACACAATGCAGCCCTCAAAAGGAAAGTTTTAAATACCTAAGTTCAATTTTGAGATGTCATGAAAGAATTGATAGATATGTTACACATAAAATTAATGCTGGTTGGTTAAAATGGAGAGGACCATGAGGTATTCTTTGTGATAAGAAAATACCATTAAAGTTAAAAGGTAAATATTATAGAACAACAGTTAGACCTATCATGTTTTGTGATTTTGAGTGTTGAGCAGTTAATTATCAACATATACAAAAGATGTATGTGACAAAAATAAAGATGTCGACATGGATGAGTGGTTATATAAGAAAAGATCGTAAACATAATGGCGTTATTAGAAATAAATTGGGAGTGACACTAATAGAGGATAAAATGAGAAAACATTGTTTAACATGAGATGCGTATGTAAGAAGGTATAAAAAACTAGATTTTGAAAGTATTAAAAGAGGTAGGTAGAGGACGACCACAAAAGTGTTGGAAAGAAACAATTAAG
>JAYKKT010000036.1:7022500-7147500 GCA_036023115.1 Brasenia schreberi
TCTCTCTCTCTCTCTCTCTCTCTCTCTCTCTCTCTCTCTCTCTCTCTCTCTCTTGTTAGATGCGTGACAAGTCTGTTGTGCAGTATTTGTAGAGAAAATCCTGAGGGTGCAGCCGGAGGTGAAGCGTTTGTATTTGCTAATCCGAGCTTCCGATGCCAAATCTGCCAAGCGGCGAGTGGACGGCCAAGTAACGGACTGCTCCAAAACTCTTGCTTCATTCTTTCTTCTGTCAAAATTTGCCATAGAGATGCAGTAACTAAAATGTTCCTCAGTAATAAATTTGGCACCCTCTACTTGCACACGTACAGTTAAATATAAATATTGGATTAATATAGTTCATTTTTGTTGGATTTTTAATCCTTATATTTATCTAAGGAATCGATTTCAAAGTTCCACTTCACACTTCAAGTTGTTTTTACCAAAACTGCAGTCTAGAGTGTCATTTTTCGGAGTGTTGCTCGCGAGTGCGCGTAATCCCTCCTACCATCTTGCGATTAATTAATAGAATACAAGTTGTTGATGAAAAATATAATGAGGCCGCGGCTGGTTCTCAGCTACTAGGAATTGTGTTTAGTGAGCATTAATACTCTAACAAAGGAGTTCATTCCTCGTTAGAAATGAAACATGAGTGCTTTTAACAATAGGTGATGAACAAGGAGGTTTTCAGAGTGTTGAGAAGCAAACACGGCGATGAGTTTGAGGCTTTCGTCTCCCAAAAGATCTGCCCTGTAGCGGGAGATGTCACGGAGGAGAGCCTGGGGATAACTGAAATAATTCTCAGAGAAGAGATATTGAAGGAAGTGGACATCATTGTACATGTTGCTGCCACTACCTCCTTTGATGAAAGGTGTGTTTATATCCACGGACTGCTTTTGTTTTTTTCTTTTCGAGTGTAATCAAGAATAGATTTTGCATTGAATACTAAATCATCAAAAAGGGTTGTGGTTTATGGCAGATTTGTGAATTGAGAGTGAATTTTGTGAAGTGATTTGCGGAATCATGCTGCAGGTATGACATAGCACTCAACGTCAATGCCTTAGGTGCTCGTGGGGTGCTAGACTTCGCCCATAAGTGTGAGAAGCTGGAGATGTTTTTGCACGTTTCAACTGGTGAGTCTCTCCATTCTATATTTGTATTGGTGAATTAACTCTCTTACAGTATATGTAGACGACCCATGAACTGCTGGCCTCACTGGACGATCAACAACATGCCTTTAACCCATCCAGCATAGCACTCGAAGCATAGGGTTCAACATCATCTCAAATGATTACACGGTAGACTTTCTAATAACTAAAATCGAAACATTTAACATAGATCGATATATAATTGGATTTGCCAAACAATCAATTCTAGAGTTCCCAAGTCCCATATCTAAATTTCAATCAAGCCATTTAAAATTTAATGAACAACTTGAAACCACCTTTTATGGATATACGGATATCATCTAGCTAGGTTACCCACATATCACTTAGATCCTTAATATAACTTGTAAAGAAAATAATAATAATAATAATAAGGATGAGCATGATTAGAAACCAAGTTTGATGCCTTTTCTCATGATTCATGGATATGGTATTGGAACTCCGCCCACATAAGGGATCACCCTTGCATGGCCGGTCAGAAGCCCGGATAAAGGAGGAGGGTTAAGTTAGGCTTCTCATAGTCAGCGTAAAACTTTATCGGATTTTTATACCATGGATTATACATAGTATTGGTTCTTAGAATATCGAAACATTGTCCGGTAAGCGAATGGAGGTGGTAGATACTATGATTCGGAAAAAGATTCTTGTCTTATTTTTACAAGAGACAAAATGGGTTCGACAAAAAGTAAAAGAGACTGATGATAAATGTTTTAAATTATAGTACTCTTGAAAGGAAAAGGCTTGAAACGGAGTAGGTATCGTCATAAATAAATATTTAAAGGATAGTTTAATAGACATACAACGATATGGTGACCGAATCATGACGTTGAAATTAGTGCTAGGAGTAGAGGTTTTGAATATAGTTTGTACTTATGCACCCCAAGTAAGACTAGAAGATAATAAAGACTGATTTCTTAGAGGAGTTACTAAGACAATTCAAAGAATTCCACAAGGGGAGATGATTTGTTTAGGAGACTTAAATGGATATGTCGTTAAAGTGCCTTTAGGATACCAAGGTATTCATGGAATCTATGATTTTGGAATATAAATAAGGAAGGGAGGGAGATTTTAAATTTTTCTATGGTATTTGATCTCCTTATACTAAATACAATCTTCAAAAAATGAGATGAACAATTAATTAGTCCTAAGAGTGGCTTAACACAAACACAAATTGATTATTTTGTTTGTTGGCAAAAAGATAGATCGTGTTATAGAGATTGCAAGGTAATTGTAAGAGAAAGCTTAATCACCCAACATTGACTTTTAGTTATGAATTTACACGTAAAAAAGCAGCCAAAGAAGAAAAGAGTGCATCGAGCAATTGAGTCTAGTTGGTGGAACCTCAAAAGCAAGCAAGAATGTATATTTAAACAAAAAGTCATTCAATGAGGTGCTTGGAATTATGTTGTTACAGCTTGTGATATGTGGAACAATATGACTATACATATTAGGAAAGTGACGAAAGATGTGTTAGGTGAATCTAAGGGATATGTATCGACACAAAAAGAAGTTTTGTGATGGAGTGAAGTGGTGCAAGATAAAATCAAGGAAAAGAAGGCATGTTATAAGACTAGTAAAACTTTAAAAGCTTATAAGAAATCAAAGAAAGAAGCATAAAAGGTCGTTAGTGAACCAAAAACTAAAATTTGAGAGGATTTGTATAAAAATCTCAACTTAAAAGAGCGTGAAAGAGATATTTTTATGATAGCTAGGGATAAGGATCTTAATTTTGTTAGATGCATCAAAGATGATGATCAAAAAAATTTAGTGGCAAATGATGATATAAAAATCGATGGAAAAAATATTTTTATAAACTCTTTATTGAAAAGAAAATGTTATTATTAGCTTAGGAGAGTTAGCCAAATGAGAAAAATATATAAATCATAATTTCTACCGATGTATTAGAAAGAACGAAGTTAAAAAGGCTCTTAAACATATAAAGGTTGGTAAATTGGTAGTACCAGACAATATTTCTACAGATGTTTAGAAAGTCCTAAGAGAGACAAGAATCACTTAGCTCACAATATTATTTAATGAAATATGGAGAAACTAAAAGATGCTCGAGGAATAGGGAGCGAGTACACTTATACCCATATATAATAATAAGGGAGACATTTAGAAATGTATGTGTTATCGAGGTATCAAGTTAATGAGACAAACTATGAAATTATGATAAAGAATTATTGAAAGTAGATTAAGACAAGTATCGAGTACAACAAAGAACCAATATTGATTCATGCTAAGCATATCTACTATTAAACTGATTCACCTTTTGAGATGTCTCATTGAATATTTTAGAGTAAAAAAGAAAGACTTTCACATGATATTTATTGATCTAGAAAAAGCTTATGATAGATTAGTGAGGAAGGTTCTTTTAAGAACCTTAAAAAAAAAGTATCCCACTGAAATACATAAACCTTATAAGAGACATGTACGATCGTGCAAAACTATGTATAAGGACTCATTAAGGAATGACAAACTTCTTTGAAGTTAATATGGGGTTACGTCAAGGATCAACTTTAAGTCCATACTTAACAAAGCATATTCAAGATGAAGTACTTTGGTGTATGTTATTTGCACATGACATTATGTTATTTGAGGAGTATAAGGAAAAAGTTAATAGAAAATTGGAAATATATGGAAAAACCTTAGAAAGTAAAGGCACACATTGAAGCCCTCAAAAGGAAAGTTTTAAATACCTACGGACAATTTTTCATAGTAACAAAAGAATTGATAAATATGTTACACATAAAATTAATGTTGGCTAGTTAAAATGGAGAGGACCATGAGGTATTCTTTGTGATAAGAAGATTCCATTAAAGTTAAAAGGTAAATATTATAGAACAACAGTTAGACCTGTCATGTTTTATGATTTTGAGTATTGAGCAGTTAATTACCAATATATACAAAAGATGTATGTGACAAAAATAAAGATGTTGACATGGATGAGTGGTTGTATAAGAAAAGATCGTATACATAATGAGGTTATTAGAAATAAATTGGGAGTGACACGAATAGAGGATAAAATGAGAGAACATTGTTTAACATGGTTTGTACATGTAGAAAGAAGTTCAAAAGATGCGTATGAAGAAGGTATAAAAAACTAGATTTTTAAAGTATTAAAAGAGGTAGATAGAGGATGACCACAAAAGTGTTGGAAAGAAACAATTAAGGATGATGTAGCTTACGTTGAGTTAACTGCTAATGCGGGACATGATAGGGCTGTGTGGAAACAAAGGATCCATGTAGCTGACCCCGTGTAGTATGGAAAAAGGCTTAGTTGTTGTTGTATTTGATATGGTACTGATATCCCATATAATTTATGACATATGATGATCTTTTCAATATATATATATATATAAGGAAACTGGATCCTCCCCACCTCTCTTACGTGTCTAGCTTGCACTTGACTTAAAGAAATCTAAGTGTTTTCACAAAAAGATGTCGCCGAAATCATGAATCGATCCTAATTACATTCGGCAGACGGAGTTCTTACCAAACGAAAGACGCACCATAGATTGAGGCAGACGAAGGACCAAAGGCAAGCAACAGAAAAGACGAAATTGGTAGGCATCAGACGCATGGGCGAGTAATACTTAAGGCTTTTTTTTGTTTTTTGGATCAAATCAACCCTTATTGGTGAGGGTCGAACTGCACCTAATTATGAAACAACTGTAGAAAACTTAAGGTATGGTTAGCGTTATGCTCACCGAAGCGTATCCAAAATCTGAAATTTTTGAAAACTCATACCCAAACATATCAGGTGTATTATACGGGTGTCCGTATCAGTATGTATACCCCGTATGACTAACACTTATAGCCAAGAATCATAGATACGCTAACAATGTTCAAAATGTTGAAACAAAAGCTGCCACCTTGATCTTTATGACCAATCCCATCCTTGGAGTCGAGTATCTAATACCTATCAAAGTTAATCAACTCCGGCGATTAATGTGATCCTTCGGTTTCGTGAATATTTGGCAGCATACGTTTGCGGATCAAGATCCGGTGTAATGCTAGAGAAGCCGCTTCAGATGGGAGAGACGCCTTATGGAAATCATAAGGTGGACATAGAAGAAGAGCTACGGCTTGCAGAAGAAGAGCTTCAGCAGCTACAAAATATGTGCGTTGGAGACAAAGCAGAAACCGCTGCCATGAAGGAATTCGGCCTCAAAAGGTTACCGAACCTCTTACTACATTATCACTTTTGCATTCGAGTGAGAAAGCACCTTGAAATTATGTTCACGTTCCAATCAAATAGCTGAGATATGCACCTTGATTGATGAATATGTATGAAACTATCAATCAAGTCGGCCTTTATTTGTCGTATATATATATATATATATATATATATATATATGTACGTATATATATGTATGTATGTATGTATATATATATGTATGTATGTATATATATATATCTATATATGAGTATTTGGTTGCATTTGTATAGGGCGAGGCTTTTAGGTTGGCCCAATGCATATGCATTCACCAAGGCCATGGGAGAAATGCTGATCGGAGAATCCAGAAAACAGTTGCCGGTGGTGATTATACGCCCGACCATAATTGAGGCAACTTTAGCTGATCCTTTCCCTGGTTGGGTCGAAGGATTCAGGTAAAAATCATGCTCTCTGACTTTACATAATATAGAATTGATGTATTGGGAGACTTTCCGGTGGAGAAACAAATGAACTGTTTTCCAGTACTTTGTCAGATAATTGTTTTCTCAACCGAGCTAATTTAAACCGCAATGTTAATCTGTATGCTATGGTTTCTTGATATGCAGAACCGCAGGTAGCGTAATCATGAGCTACGGCAAAGGCAGATTGAAATGTTTCCCCGCAAACCCCCACCTCCCTATGGATGTGGTAATTTGCTTACGCGACCTGCTTGGTTTAATTTCTTTTGCTTCAGTGAACTTGGTACGCACAGCAGCCAACTCCCATCCCTATGGTCTTGGACCTTGCCCAAGTTGAGTCTTATCTTCATCGCCAGTTGTGCAGAAATCCCCATTTCTTCCCTAATTGATGAAAATATAATTCCACTAATTACGATCGACCGAAATAGAGGATTACCAGTAAACTTGAGACAATGAGTTCAAGCATGGATTGGGTGCAGCGGCGGTTTAGTAATAATATAGTAGGTGATGCAGTAAATCGACATACTGAATGGCATTGCAGCAGTACTTCTTCCCAGAAAACAAAATTAAAAAGTTGGAACATTAATATGGAATATTAAAATCAATGTGCAACGTTTTGCAGATCCCTACGGATATGGTGGTGAACGCCATGGTGGTTTCCATGGCGGTACATTCACGTCAATCAGGAGAGTTCATCTACCATGTTGGATCAAGCTGCCAAAATCCGTTGACTACTTCAATCCTTGCTGATTGCGCTTTCCGCTATTTCTCCAGCAAACCATTGAAAGGGAAGGATGGAAATGTCATTAGGGTTCCTAAGCTCTTCCTCTATAGCAGCATGGCCAGTTTCCGGAACTACATGAGCCTCCGCTATAACTTTCCCTTGAAGGTAATTCGTCAAGGTTGTAACTACATAGACCAATTCAGATGCTCTTGATCCATCAGCTGTCTGTGTTTTGTATATACTTTTCTACGATTGATTTGATTTTGCTTTTACTTTTTATCGTTTTTCCTTTGAGCGAGTTTAGTGATGAAGTTTCAATGGTTTATTCAGGGATTGAAGCTGGCAAACCTCGCTCTGTTCAATATGTGTGGGCAACTGTGCGATGATCTGACAAGGAAATACAATTTTATCATGTACTTGGCTGGGCTCTACGAACCCTACGTCTTTTTTGATGGAAGGTCTCTCTCTCTCTCACACACACACACACGCACACGCACAAACATGTCGAATTTGCCAAGTTCATTTAAGGCTATTAAGTATGGATTCGCTTATGAACAGAGAGCACGACATACCATGCGGCATAATTTAATATGAAGTCTTTATTAAGTGGAGTTGTCATATTGTCCCATTAGAGCTCATAGCTTGATGGGCCTATGTATTCCTCTTCACGATTCTGTCTCGTTGAAACCAGATCAGCTCATTGATCATCTCAAGACGACAACATCCTTTTATAAATGAATACTCTTGAGCTTATTTCAAGAGATTTAATATTTAAATTGGCAGTTATTGTTTAATAGAGGTATCTATAAATCAAACTGATATGCGTACTGTTGTTGCACTTGTTCTTAAAAGTATGCGAGTAAGATATACAATTATATCTGCATGTTTTGTTTTACAGCTTCGATGATAAGAACAGTGATAAGTTGAGAATGGCCATAAAATCGTTCAGTGTCGCCGAGGAGGCGATGTTCAACTTTGATCCCAAGTGCGTCAAATGGGAAGAATACTGCATGAGCATCTTTTACCCCGGACTTGTGAGATATTCACTGAAATGATGCAGAAGACTTTACAGTCTTTTAAGTCTCTTTTTCGAAGTGCAGGTGAATGAGAACAATTCGTTTGTATCCATTGCCGTAAGGAATTTGTCAGACAAGCATGGAATTGCATGAAGCAAAACAGAAATATCTCAGGCAGTGTCAGGAGAACACTTGAAGATAATTAGCTAGTTCATTATCTGTATCTCGTACTCTGTTTTAGCTTGAAATGGTGTGTTCATTGCAAAGAATCTCACTAATTTTTTTTATGTTTCTTTCACCAAGATTCCGAGGAACTTTTCCTTAATACTGGGTGATTTCATGAGCATTGGGGCTTCCCATCTTCATCCTCCTTCCACTGTATTATTTTTGAGTCCCCTGCCTTAGAATGCATTATGAGTGATCTCCACTTTCCGCAGCATGAGAAGAAGCACTAGTTCCTGTTTTGGTTCCATGAAAGGCGGAGCCTGAACCAAACTAAGGAACCCCCAGTTTGGTTAATGTTCCAGGTCCGATTTCACCTGTTTCTAGTTCAGTACAGTTTCAACCTAGACATGTGTAGAATAGTTATTATATTCTGAACTACCACGTAGATAGACATGACTGATTCCTGTTCAAATCACCCATTCCAGTTCTACCAAAAACAAGGAACCAGAACATGAGTGGAAACTGGTCGCTTCCAGCTTCGTTTTCAGTCCAGAACCATCTAAAACCATCAAAATTATAAAGAAAGTTCAAAAAAATGAAGAAATAATAAGAAAAGGATGAATTCGCCGTCGAAGACCAGCCTAGTTATGTTTTCATTTGGTCCCCAACCTGATTTGGTTCTAGGTTGAATCGCGGTCAAGTTTCCGAGGAACTTTTCCTTAATACTGTTAGTCATCTGTCATTGTATCAGGTCGATTTGATTGAACTTAGTTTATATATAATTGGTTCTAGAATGTAAATTTGATTATTTGGTTACTTTAGAAGACATAAAAATTAAAATTGGCATACATTGCATCCCCAAAAAGAAGGTTTTAAATACCTATGGTAAATTTTTCAAAGTGATGGAATAATTGAAGGAGATGTTACGCATAGAATTAATGCTAGTTGGTTAAAATAGAGATGAGCATCAAGTATTCTTTGTGATAAAAAGATACTGTTAAAGTTAAAAGGTAAATATTATACAGCAGCAATTAGACCTACCATGTTTTATAGTAATGAGTTTTGGGCAGTTAATCATCAACATGTACAAAATATGTCTGTGACAGAAATGAAGATTTTGAGATCGATGAGTGGTCATACAAGAAAAGACTGTATACATAATGAGGTTATTACAAATAAATTGTGTGGCACCAATAGAGGATAAAATAAGAGAATATCGTTTAAGGTAGTTTGGACATATAGAAAGAAGATCAAAAGAAGAACCTCTAAGAAGGTATGAAAAATTATATTTTAAAAGTATTAAAAGAGGTACAAAATGTCCACGAAAGTGTTGGAAAGAAACTGTAAAGAATGATCTAATTTATTGTAAATTAACTGCTAACATGACACATGATAGGGCTATGTGAAAACAAAGAATCCATGTAGCCGACCCCGTCTAGTATGGGAAAAGGCTTAGTTGTTGTTGTTGTTGCTTTGTGCATATTAATGTTGCTTATCCTTTGGTTACACACATGAAGAACTGTGGATAGCTTGCTGATTAGTTATTGCAAGGGAAAATTAATCTCCTTTTTGGCTAATGGGGAGCTTGTCCTTGATGTGGTAAGATTTCTATCTCCCTTTCAAATTCAACTTTTAGAGATATGCAGCAAAGAACGCCCATAAACTTTAGGAATTACTGAGTTCCATATTCAGCCAACGTTTAGTGCAACCTGTAAAACAGAGTGAATTGATGGTACTTTAGACCTAACAACAACTTAATTGTCACAAGGATTGCAGATATAAATAGATATTGGGAATCTTATATCTTCAGAAATATCCATTGACTGGGTCACTTGATCGGCTAATAATCTAGCATATTACACACTCTGACCTTATTCTCCAAAATAAATTGGTAAAAATTATATATAATGTGCAGATTCCGGGTGATATGGCAGTGAATGCAATTATAGTGAGCATGGTCCTGCACTCTGGCCAATCCTCTCAATTTATCTACCATATTGGATCATTTGCAAAGAATCCCCTGACGTATTCGAAAATGGTAGATTGTGCTTACCGTTACTTTAAAGCTAATCCCTGTTATGGGAAGGATGGAAACCCCATCATTGTAGGAGAGATCTCCCTCTTCAGCACCATGGACAGTTTCCTTAGATACATAACCCTTTATCATAAGTTACCTTTGGGGGTATGTTCCACCTTTTCCTTTTCCTCTAAGAATTATTGTGTGTGTGGGGGGGAGAGAGAATGTGAGAGAGAGAGAGTACAACTGAACATGACGTGATTAATATTTTTGCTTGCTATTAATTATTTCATGCATCTCTCTCTCTCTCTCTCTCTCTCTCTCTCTCTCTCTCTCTCTCTCTCTCTCTCTCTCTCTCTCTCTATCTATCTATCTATCTATCTATATATATATATATATATATATATATATATATATATATTATGCAACTAAAAATGTATAAGGATATAACTTGATCTTACGTAAGTTAGTGTTTCCTTGTTAGGGCCTATACCTTATAAATCAAGCCTTCTGCAAAATCTTCAATGCTGCCTACAATGACTTGACAAGAAAATACAACTTTGAGATGTACTTGGCTGAGCTGTATGAGCCCTACGTTTTCTTCAAGGGCAGGTAAGGACCAGACAGACCAACCTAATCTTTTAAAGATCTTGGAGTTTGTTTTCCTTGATATATATATATATATATATAATTAAAGGATATGATTTTATATCCCAAAGATCATTGACAATGCGTTTGCACTGGTTTGAGGAATGCAGATTTGATGATACAAACTCAGATGGATTGAGATCGCGAATCAAGGCAAATGGTAGTAAATCTAACTTGTTGAACTTTGATCCTACCACGATCAACTGGGAAGACTATATCATGAAGATCCACATCCCAGGGGTTATCATGTATGTGAGGTGAAAACTTTGGGGTATTAAGAAACTAAAAAGTTCTTCTGCTCTACTCGAAGACTTCATGAAACTTAATCAACTTCTCCAATGGAAAATCACTTAAGGGATTATGAAAATTTTAAGAGACACCAAGTTCCTTCGTCATTGTTGTGCAAAGAAACCTGTACGTGGCTATTCTTTGTAAGTGTTGATAGAATGTTTGTATTTAGGTGAATCCATGTATGTTGAGTTAAAATACATGCCATGGAGATGGCATGTAGTTGGTGCATTTTATGGTGTCAGGTAAGAAGATATGATTCTTCTTCCCTTTATGTTGTACCTTTTAGAGTATATATAAAACGTTCTCTCTCTCTCTCTGGTTACCTTTGAAGCTTTGTCCATTCTCTGAGAATAGCAATCTCACTATAAAAGGTTACCCTTCTCATCTTTCCTAGAGTAAGGGCTGTTTGTTTCAGTAAGGTTAATGAAAGAGGCGGAACTTTTGCATAAGCTCATATGGAAGATCGTTTTACTGCTAAAGCACGCGCGCATACACACAGAGAAGCGATGGATCCGAGAATCTAGCATATAATAAACACATTTATTTCATCATCTACAAGACCAGCCTAATTATCATAATAGCATTCAATGAATTAAAATTAATCAAATAATTTTTTTCCTCAAATCGTCAACTGTCTAAATCGGGTCAGTGGAAGCCGAAACAAACATCCCCATTGTGGGCTAACCCTGCTCGAACTGGATTAGTCAAGGTCCTTTGGGCTTCCAGATACTGGTGGTAGGAGTTCGGGTTTGAAAGCTGGTTCCATAACGCTAGTTGTTCGGATTATACACCCATTCGGCATGCATCAAATAGCAGCTATCATGCACTTCCCGACTCAAAAACCTCTAGAGAAGAGAGGTCGAGGCAATAGTGGATCATTTGGTTACATTAGATGACATAAAAACTAAGATTGATACACATTACATCCCTTATAAGGAAAGTTTTAAATACCTAGGATTAGTTTTTCAGTAATGGAAAAACTGATACATCAACTATTTTATGTAATAAGAAGGGTAAACATTATAGAGCATAAACTACTATTTTTTATGGCTCTGAGTTTTAACAATTAACCATCAACATGTGTGAAATATGCTTGTGACATAAACGAAGATATTGATATTGATGTATGGTCACATAAGAAAAGATCGTATATATATTGAGGTTATTAAACACAAATTGGGAGTTGCATCAATAGAAGAAAAAATGAGAGAAAATCATTTAAATGGTTTAGACACATGAAGATTATGAAAAGAAGCTTTGATAAGAAGTTATGAAAAATTATATGGTAAACATATCTAAAGAGGAAGAGGAAGAACACAAAGATGTTAGAAGGAAATAATAAAGAATGATCTAGCTTATGGTAAGTTAATTGTTAGCATCATACATGGTCAAGTTTTATAGAAACAAAGAAATCATGTAATGGACCCCATCTAGTATAGAAAAGGTTTAGTTGTTGTTTCTTCTTCATGCTTCCAATGGGAGTTTTGATACTGTCACTTAGTGAATTGGGTTTTTGCAAACTTTTGGTTTGGTGGTATGTTTTGATTCCTGTGCTTGTTGCTAGAAATTTTCCTCAATGGTGAAACTTCTCTTCTTGGTAAATATATTGGGTGTTGAAACTTCAATGTCATTTGAATGCACAGATTTACAGTTGAAACAGAAAATGAGTTGCGTTGATATGAATGGTGTAATCCTACTTCTTTTGAGGCTGTTCACTTTCTTGTTTTGAATCATCACATTTGACATGTATGCATAAAAGCAAGATTCAGAGATTTGTTTATTGTAGTTCAAGAGATCTGAACTCAGATTATAGGTGCTAGGGCATCATATTGAAACTTGAAACTTTCAAATTTTGATCTCTTGTTTTGAGTATGCAGTTGATAATTGAGAGGGAAGTCCCTCGTTTGGTTGGAACAGATGATAGAATCCATTGACATGTTTTTCATTATTGGGTAGATATGCAGAAACCATTCTTGTGGAACTGTGCAACATGTTTTTCAGTTTCAACTGCTCAATGATAGCAATTTGGATGATATTGTAAGCTGTTTTGTATATGATGGAATCTGTTTGAGCTTCAGACTGCATTTATGAATCTCTAATCTTTTTATTCATTTGATGTCTTCTATCGATATCTCTTTTTCTTCCTTTTCTGCTCTATTCTATTTCATTGGTTTACTATGTTTCGTAAATTGTGTATGATCAAAGTATTTTGGTGCATATTTGGCTTTATTTTTTCTTATTTGTATAGTGGAAGATAACTCTTTTTCATTTTACTGCTAGATCAAACTGCATATTCAAGCACAATACGAGTTTGACAAGAATGAACAGAAAAGTGATAAGTTACATACTTGAAAGAGCTTAACTAATGGCAGGCTGTGGTATGAGTACTTCAATTATAAACTTCTGGTATTTGAAGCAGCATCCAATCTTTCTTACACTTGATCATAACTCCAAAACAAAAACTTCTCTTCGACTTTTGAAAGTATACATGTAGCTTCGGCATATCATAACAACTTGGAAGTAATCAGTGAACCTCTTGCTAATACCATGACTTGGTGGATCTTAAGGGAAGTTGATTTTGGTGAGAAAGCTTATATGGTTTGTGGTGCATCAGCAACATCTTTACTTGTAGGCTTTGTGTTCTTCGTTTCAATCATGGTTATTTTCCTTCAGTATGTACACAAGTTGTGAATTTTTTTACATTTAGTGTAACAACAAAGTAATGCTTAATTATAGATAAGCCATTACAAACCAATGTCTTTCATTGCATAAATGTTAGCAAGATGCATATGAGGATTTCTATTATCCAAGGTTCAATTCGGTAGGTTGCATATCATAGTGCTCCTATAATGCTTGTACTGAGTGTTGGATAACTAAACATATATCCATTTTATTTTTTTCAAAACTATCCCCATTCCTGTTTTCTCTCTTTATCTCCTTCCAAACACAATTTTCTCGAAAAATAAGTTCATTGCATGTCACACTTTAAATAACAAAGTATCATGGGCACGTCTATTCTTTAAACAAAACGTGCCTTAAATATGTCTCATCATCGGCCATTAAGGATTGATGTAGTTTGGTCATGCCACCTTTTGGACAAAGATGTGCTTACTGCATGTTGCTTTTCAAATAGAGATGCATCGTGAGCATGTTTATCTTTTAAATAAAATGTGCCTTAGGCATGTCTTATCTTCAGTCACCGTCTTCTCCACTCACCTGAAACATATGCCACAACCGACTCTCTCAAACTCTATTTTTGGTTAGATTTTTTGTGGCATTCATTTTAAGGATGAGTGATCATACAAGAAAAGACCGCATACATAATGAGGTTATTAGAAACAAATTAGGAGTGTCACCAATAGAGGATAAAATGAAAGAATATCGTTTAAGATGGTTTGGACATATAGAAAGAAGATCAAAAGAAGAACCTCTAAGAAGGTATGAAAAACTAAATTTGGAAAGTATTAAAAGAGGTAGAGGAGACCACAAAAGTGTTGAAAAGAAATAATAAATAATGATCTAGGTTATTGTGAGTTAACTGCTAACATGGCACATGATAGGGGTATGTGGAAACAAAGAACCCATGTAACCGGCCCCGTCTAGTATGGAAAAAGGCTTAGTTGTTGTTGTAGTTGTTGTTATTCATTTTAATGTTGAGATAGATGATGAGAACGATGAAAAAAGAGTTTGAAAAGAGATAGAGACAAATCGATAAGGAAATCAAATAACAATTTGGAGAAGTTTTAGAAAAGAGAGTTGAAGAGGATGAGATCTAGAAAGGGATCGAACTATTAAGATAGTTTGAGAATTGATGCGAGACAAAGTGCATGTTTAGTAAAATGGAGTGAATTGATGTAAGCAACAATACTGGAGAACGTCTCTTTTCAAACTAGTATGAAAAGAGAAGTGGAACTAGTCCATCTCAAGTAATTTTGGAAAACCTATTTTATTTTCCTAAATCTTTCGTAGCATGTAAGGGTGGCAAATGAGAAGTGAACTGCCATTGAGCCAACACTCTAGGTACGGGACCTTGGGTTTTGTGTGAGTGTGTGTGTTTGTGTGTGCACATGCATACGTGTTTGTGTTTCAATTTAGTAAGTAGCTCTTGAGTGAATGAACTCGAGAGACCTCGGGGCGAACCAATGAGCTCAACCAAGGTGCTTAGCGAATGAAGTTCAACACAATACCTATGTTATTAAGAGTTTGTCACAAGACTCACAACCTTCAACCCAAGTATTCATACGTAAATGCACGGCTAACTCACTGTTTGGTTCATTTGGCCAGCCCTAAATGGAGGTCTCAGTTTAGTTCATTTGGCTTGTTTACCAGCTCTAGGGATTGAATCAGGTCCGAAATCTCAGAATGTAGTCAGACCCGAATGTGTCCATGGGCCCGGAGGAGACTCCAGTCCAGAGTCGGGACTGGGAGTGGAGGACCCTGACCCACGCTTACAAAAGTCTGTCCGGTCCGTTTGGACTCCTTGTCCGTCCGAGTGGGCGCTTTAAAGCAGGCAATTTTTGCGCTCGTACTCTCTCTCTCTCTCTCTCTCTTTGTCTGTGAGAAATTCTAGGGTTTTCCCTACCGAAAGAAAACAAATTCTGGGGTTTTTGCGGTTCTCTAGTGAGGGTTTCTAGTTTCCACTCGCAAACCTAATTTAGTCTTCTTTGATCCGGGGAACGAGTGGAGCGAACTCTCAATTCTGCGGGCTTCCTGCCTTCCTGGGTTTTCTGTTTGCCCGAAAACGACAGATTTCGCTTTCGCTCGATTTTCTACAGTCTCATCATCCTACTTGGCCCCAGTCCCACTCCTGGGGTTTCTTTTCTCTCTGAAATCCGGATGGATTAAGTGGTATTATGAATGCTGTTGATCGGATGACTTTGTAGCTCGAGATTTTGGTTAACGATAACTTGCCCGAAGATGGAAGATAGCGGTAGTGGAGGGAGGGGAAAGGGGAGGAAGAAGGCGGAGGGCGGTGGATCGCGGGGGAAGAGCCGCAAATCGAAAAAGAAAGATGGCTGTGATAACGAAGAGATGGCCATCGTTGTTGCCGAGGGCGAGGAGGTCGGACCATCTGTTGCGGTTTTCGATTACTGCATACAGTCTCATTTGAGGACGCTAGACTTGATCTCCATGATTTCTGCTGAAAAAGGGGAGGAGATTGCTTGGGTGGATGAGATCGAGCGGTTCTCGTCGATGGTTGCCTTCATAAAGTATGTGACTTGGTTCTATCTTTTTCTTTTCTATCTTTTTCTTTTTCTCTCTATTTAGCGACTGAGGCATGCTGTTTTGGTTGATAAACGTAAAGCTAAAATTATGTTTTTCAACGCATATATCTTTCGGATAGTTAGCTTCTCTGGTGCTCATCCGACTTTTTGTGACTAGCGTGCCATATGTCTTGGAATGAAACGATAAAAAGCATTTAACACAAGATAGAGCTATATGGCGACTAAGAATCCAAGAAGCTGGTTCACTTGGTGTGCTATAAGGCTACGTTTTGGTTTGTTTTATGTTATAAGGATTATGTGGTTGCTCCATTCAAACGTGTTGGTTGTCACGAGTGTCTTGGAAGGACACAACAAAATATGATTTTTTTTTTTTAAAGTTTAAATGCTAATATGGCGTAGAATGGAGCCCTATTGGGGCTAAGAGCCCATGTAGCTGACCCCCCACTTAGTACGGGAAAGAAGCTTGCTTTTGGTTTTGTACTTAAAGATATATTGGATGGTTTCCGAGGGCCATGATGCATGGTATGATTGGCTGAAAGTCTTGACGTTTATAAGGAAGTGGAATAGAGTTTTTTTTTCTCAATATTTTAGTCTTTGCTACCTCTTAGTTGTTGTGAACTTTTACCTTTCTGTGAAA
Source organism: Brasenia schreberi (assembly GCA_036023115.1). Classification (NCBI taxonomy): domain Eukaryota; kingdom Viridiplantae; phylum Streptophyta; class Magnoliopsida; order Nymphaeales; family Cabombaceae; genus Brasenia; species Brasenia schreberi. The sequence continues at coordinate 7,039,004 of JAYKKT010000036.1, forward strand.
ACGTTTTCTCCAGTTCTTCCACACTACTTTTTGCCTTGCCAATTGTACTAGATAAACACAAATTTAGAAAAAGTCAGCCTTACCAAAACGAGCATGCTTGGAGATTCGGGAGTATATTGTTAATTGATGACATGACGTGTGCTTGCCACAATATATCCAGAGAATGAAAAAAATTTAGAATTGGTTCTCTAATTGGTCTCTAGGGTGTTGGTTGGCAACACAAGGAAGTAGGAAGAATTTTATCTGTTGTTTTTTTTTTAGGTAATTCTTTGAGAAAACCAGCATGATGGTTTTTTTATCTAGATATTAGAAAAGGTTAATTAATATTGGAGATCCTTAATAGCAAACCTTTATCTTCTATTACTCTGTTCTGTTACTTTTACAGTGGCCTTTGGACACCATGGTTGTTTATGTTGGTAACAATGTCTTCAGGAGGTGTCTTGGATATCTCCTGCCTGCTGTATTTTATACGATTGCCATTTACTTCAGAACTAATTCAATGCTTGTAATCAGCACCATGCTATAACTGCTGCTTCTGCTTATGTAAGAAAAAGCTGCAAGCCTCTAGCAGGTCTGTAGAAAACGAGGTACAATGACGCTGTAAAGTATAAAAAAAGGTGCACATATTTATACATCTCCTGGGGTTGAACAAATGCATGAGGAGCTCGTATAGGTACGGGATTGAAAACTCTCCAAACTATCAGACATTTGATCAAACTATTATGTTCTAAACTAATGGAAAGAGATTACCATAATTGGCCTGGTTCTGTACAGGAACATAGGTGTACTTTGTTTCGAAATTTCATGTTAATGTTGAATAATTGTATTGTATATTTATGGAATAAAACTCCACAAAAGACCGTATACATAATGAGGTTATTAGAAACAAATTAGGAGTGGCACCAATAGGATAAAATGAGAGAATATCGTTTAAGATGGTTTGGACATATAGAAAGAAGATCAGAAGAAGAACCTGTAAGAAGGTATGAAAAACTAAATTTGGAAAGTATTAAAAGAGGTAGAGGACGACCACAAAAGTGTTGGAAAGAAACCATAAAGAATGATCTAGCTTATTGTGAGTTAACTGCTAACATGGCACATGATAGGGCTCTGTGGAAACAAAGAATCCATGTAGCCGACCCCGTCTATTATGTTAAAAGGCTTAGTTGTTGTTGTTGTTTGTATATTTCTGGAATAAGCTCTAAGAAGTATCATCTGTAGAGGATGGAAGCAATTTTGCAATTACGAGCCAAAGACTGTCAGGTTTGCCCATGATGCTGCAACCTCAACTGTTTCAGATGCTTGTTATGGGTTTGAGCTACCTCAATTCTCTGCTGCAAGTATTCCCAAGGTATGGATAAGCTAGTTTTTGAGAATAATTTGATTATTGGGAGAGGACATCAATGGCTTGAATTGATGACTTTTACTGCTAGTTATCTGCTTCCACAGTGCTCCATTCATGCTTCTCAATGTTCTAATTGCATCTTGTTCTTGGGCATTATGTATCTTTTGGTCCAAATATTTTGAAATGATTCTTCCTGTGCAGGTAGATAGAGAACACAATGGCATAAGAGCTCTGAAAACGTGGTACTGCTTTATATCTTCCACATATAGATTATGTTAGTTGTGCTATTTTAATTGGCTTGCTATGTAGTTCAGTCGTTCGGCAGAATGAAAAATAGATATTGCCTTCTTTTTTTTTTTGGAAGTGTATCCTGTAGAGTGAGAGCGTGTCATCTTCATATAAGAAACAGTTGCTGAACCTGCATAGGAGACTCCATGCTAATCTGGCTTAGATGATCTTAGAAACATACAGTCATGCTAGATCATCTTTGGAAGTGTATCCTTATTCTAATCATGTTCGGCTTCCATCAGTCCATCTGGTTTTGACATTGTTCTCTTTCTCTGGTAGAAGGGTTATATTTACAGTTCAGTTGCTTGATTTGAAAGTTAAGAACAGTTTTAGTATACTGATATGTTTTCTGATTTCCAGACTATCAGACATTTTGACTTTTTTTTTGTGTCAAGAAGATAGATAGGACCTAGTAGAAGTTATCAAATGCATTGTTCATTATTAGCATTAGAAAAATTGTTAGAAGATCTACCATCGTTTTGGATCTTGACACTTAATTAGTGGTACAGTATCTTGTTGTTACCAATGTTGCCATCGCATATCTTTCTGGATTTGTCTAGTTTCTATGTTAGTGAGTCAATCATCTCTAGAACAACGTAAAATTCATGTCAAGACAGCAAAAAGCAACAGTTCACAATTCTTGAAGGAATCTCTTTTATGATCAACCCTGAACATCATTGTAAACATGACTTTAGTACCTACAAATATCAGATATATCATGGGAAACATGATAAAGGGTTTGATTATGCTTTTGAAGATCAGCTCAACGAAAAAGTGCATGCAACCGTAAGTTGTGGATGTGTACTACCATAGGAAAAGCATCCTTGTTATGTCCTTCTGCAACTATGCATGTACAAGGATCACATGGCTATAACAGTATTATGTAATGTAACTAGCCTGATGGGCTATGTCTAACTTGTCTTCTGGTTAGTAATGACACACTTTGTCTTGTTATTAAGCTGGTAATTAATTTATGCTTGTTTGCTTTCAGTAATAACTTTGTTCTGCAAGTCGGTGGTCCTGTTTGGGCATTGGATTGGTGTCCTAGAGTAATTCAACCAGAACACAAGTTTAACATTCAATGTGAGGTAACGTTCCTTCAATTGTTAAAACTGTAGAGAATAACTGAATGTTTGCTGAATTTGCTCTGCTACAAGCCTAAGTCATGTCTGTTTCTGGAAATTCATGTAATTGATAATATCTGTAATAAGCAACGTTTTGCAATTTAGTGTTTCCTTTAACTCAGTATAAACTAGATCATTCTGTATTGTTTCTTTTCAACACTTTTGTGGTCGTTTTCTTCCTCTTTTGACATTTTCACAATCTAGTTTTTCATATCTTCTTACGAGAGCATCCTTTGGTTGTCTTTCTATGTGTCCAAATCATCTTAAATGATTTCTCCTCATTTTATCCTCCATCGGTGCTACTCCCAATTTGTTTCTAATAATAATAACCTCATTATGTATACGGTCTTTCCTTGTGTGACCACTAATCCATCTCAACATCTTCATTTTTGGTACGGACATCTTTTGTAGATGTCGATGATTAGTTGTCTCATACTCAAAACCATAAAAGATAAAACATGACATGTCTAATTATTGCTCTATAATGTTTACCTTTCAACTATAATGGTATCTTCTCCTTCTCCATTTTAACCAACCATCATTAATTCTATGCGTAACATTTCTATCAATTTTTCCTATCACTTTGAAAAACTGATTCTAGGTATTGATTCTAGGTATTTAAAACTTTCCTTCTGTTGTGTCAATCTTAATTTTTATTTCCTCTAAAGTACCCAAATGATCAAACTTGCATTCCATGTATTTTGTCTTTGATTTACTAAGTCGAAAGCCTTTACTTTTTAATATTTCTCTCCATAGCTCCAATTTCCTATTTACTTTTCTTTAGACTCATCCACTAGTACAATGCTATCTACAAATAGCATACACCAAGGTACTTCATCTTGAATATGTTTTGTTAATTCATCATTGACCAATATAAATAAATATGAACTTAAAGTTAATCCTTGATGTAACCCGATGTTAACTTCAAAGGAGTCTGTCACTCCTTTGACTGTAGCAATTTTGTCAATGTTAAATTTTTTGATGATTTGGTGTGTTCATTGTTGCTTGATCCTCTGCTTGTCTGGGACCTGTGAACCAGTGTGTTGAAGTGATTTAGTTCAAATGTTCCATGTTTCTCTCCTGGTGGAAAGCAGCTGAGAACCCATATCCTTTAGTCAGATGTTTCCAGGGCTTTGGGGCCCTTCTCGTTTGAACTGTATACCTGGTATTAGCTTCAGGTGTGCAAACCATGTCCAGTCCAGAAAATGAACCTATGAGCTGAGCTTGTTATTCAAATTTTCTTTCTTTTGCTAAGTAAGAATGAGCTTTAGCTGGCTTATTGTTGTTGCAAGCCAATGGTGAACTGTGCTTTGAGAGAGTATTATGCAGCCATTAATCAAGACATTCAGTGCAACTAGTTTTAATAGGAAAACTAGAAACCAGTGTTGTTTGACACGTATCGTATCATATATCTTTTTGCTCCACGATACGGGCGTATCGTATCATAGCGTACTTTAATATTAAAAAAATAGAAAAATAAAAAAAAACAGGAAAATTTAGTAAAAATCCAAAAAAAAAGAAAAAATCAGAAAAAATAGGAAAATTTGGTATTTGCAAAAAATTCATATAATGCAAAGTTAAGTACATATTGATTATTCAACATTAAACAATTGGAAAAAAATTACATATTTTAAAGCAAAAAATGAAATACATTTACATTTACATATTGTAAATTTGTAATGAGGATCATTAACTAAATAATCTTCATCTTGATGAAGATTCAAAGTTTCTCACCACCTTTTGCATCAAAATTAAAATCTTCATCTTCTTTATGATGTTGCGGTCCTTCCAAATTAATCCATGCAATGTCTTCTTCGGTTAGGAGCAGTGTTATCCGTATCGCACCATATCGTACGATACGTAACGATATGATACAAGGGGGGTGTATCGGAAATGGTAGTGTATCGCACCGTATCGTACGATACGGGCGATACGCTCTGAGACCCTTATAAAGGGTCCCGGGCCGACCGAAACTCGCAATTTTTTGCGGGTTTTCTCTCTCCTCTTGGGTTCTTCAAGCTCTCTAAGAGCCAGTTTTCGCCTCCTTAGTGTTTAAAGCTCCAAAATTGTGCCCTACGGTGTCCGTGCAAGCCTCCAAACTTGGATTTTGGTATATTTTTAATGTTTTTTCCATTTTTTTTCTTTATATTTGTTGTTTTTTTATGTTATTTCATTTTTTTTAATGACAAAATCTGAAGTTATTAAGTGTGTGTATACAATTTTTATTGCATTCATGAAGTGGGAGACACTCGATTTGAGTGTTATTTGAAGACTGGGGGATTTACGAAGTGCTTTTATTTTTAGGTTTTTGTTTGAATTAAAGTACTCGATTGAGATGGCAGGAAGGAGTGGTAGAGACTCCCATTATCGGTCTGATGATCCGGCATGGCAGTGGGGTATACCAGTTGAGGGTTCAAGGTTAAAAATCAAATGCTTATTTTGTGAAAAGGTGGTTAGTGGTGGAATTTCAAGGTTGAAACACCACTAGGAAAGAAGTTGCTCTATGCACAGGCAGAGTTAGAAGTTTGCCAGAAGGTATTAAATGACAATGCCTGCAGATGATTGAGAGCATATAAGAATGGAGACAACAAAAGGATGATTTTCAGATGTATGAAGAAGCTGATGATGCTACTGCCACTGGATTTGGATTCACTGATAGTTTGCCTTCAGATGCTAGAACAGAGATTGGTAGTAACAGTTCACGAGCACCTACTAGAGGAAAGAGGGTTGCAGCTGAAGACTTTGGAAGTGGCAGAAGTGGAAGTTCATGAAGGAGTAGAGGAAGATTTTCTTCTTTTAGCATACATTCGTTCTTTCCTCCTTCCACTACACCTAGTGCTCAACCAGGAATTCGTGCTACTATGGCTTCAAAACAACTGCATGATCAGGCAGACCTTGCAGTGGGAAGATGGTTTTATGATGCATGTATTTCATTTAATGCAACAAACAGTTTTCATTTTAGCATTGACAGATGCAATTGCAAACATTGGTCCAGGATACAAGATGCCCTCTTATCAGAAGTTGAGAGGGAAGATATTAGATCAGACCGTCATTGAAGTGCAGCAATACTGTTCGACTTTGAGACAGTCGTGGAAGGAAACATGATGCACTATTATGGCGGATGGATGGACCGATAGGCGAGGAAAGACATTGCTAAACTTTCTTGTATATTATCCTAAAGGACTCATGTTTTTGAGATTTTTAGACATGTCAGATGAGAGGCACACTACATAGATCTTACGAGAAGAATTTGATAAGATTATACAGGAGGTTGGGCTACCGAATGTGGTCCAATTGATTACAGATAATGCAGCTAACTACAAAGCAGCTGGGAAGGAGTTAGCTAATATTTATGGGACTTTTTACTGGACACCATGTGCAGTCCATTGTTTAGATCTCATCCTCGAGGACATTGGTGAGATGGATGAAATAAAGGCAGCAACTGAGTGTTGCTAAGATATTACAAAATTCATTTACAGCCATGCATTTGTTTTGTGTATGATGAGGAGATATACAGAAGGTGCAGAGCTTCTTCGCACAGTTGTAACTCGGTTCGCAACAAACTTCTTATCTGTACAGAGTATTGTGAGACAGAAGCAAGCTTTGAAGAGAATGTTCTCCTCAGATGAGTGGCAACAATTTGGAGAGTTGCCTCAAAACAGAAGAAATAGAAAGTTGAATGAGATTGCAAAAACAATTTTTAGAAGTTCATTTTGGAATGCATGTCAGATTATTGAAAATTACTTGTCCTTTAGTGGAAGTTTTGAGATTGACTGATAGCGAGGAGAAACCATCTATGGGCTACCTTTATGAAGCTATAGACAGGGCAAAAGAAGCAATCAGAAATAATTTTAATGGAAAAAAGAGAGATTATGTGCCCGTGTAGAAAATAAATGATAGTAGATGGAATAAACAATTGCATCAGCCTATTCATGTAGCAACATATTATCTAAACCCATCATTCAAGTACTCAGGAACCTTTAAAAGGGACGGTGAGGTTAATCGAGGAATAATTGATTGTATCGACAGATTAGTCCCTGATGAGAGCATAGCAGATGCGATACATCGAGAGATGGAGATATATGATAATGCTCTTCACTTGATGGGTTTGCCTGTTGCAATTCGCAACTGCACTATGATGCGTCTAGGTAAATTGTTTATTTTCATATTTAAGTTGCATCTTACATTATTATGGATTATTATGTCTCTAATGTTTGTCTTTTTTTACAGATGTTTGATGGAATAGGTTTGGAAGTGATTGTCCAAACCTTTAGAGATTTTGCAGTCTGAGTCTTAAGTCAAACCTTTAGTGCAAAAGGTTGTGAAAGAAATTGGAGTATTTTTTAACACATCCATACAAAAAAGCGCAACAGGTTGGAACACAAAAGGCTTAGTGATTTGGTTTATATTCGTTGTAACATGCGCCTTCGTGAAAGGTAATGTTGTATTACTTTCAAATTTTCAATTCAATATTGTTTAACTTAAGTTTTCAATTGTTAATATTACTTACTAATTGTTTATCTTTGTTTGTGTCGTAGGCAATTAAAAAAAGTAAATAGAGAAGAAAGTCAGTTCAATCCAATAAGTTTGGATAATTTTGATATATTAGAAGATTGAGTTATGAAAGACACTGAAGAAAATGTCCTCCTAACAGAAAAAGACGTTGCCTAGATTAATTTGGAAGGAGCGCAACAATATTATGGAGATGAAGAATTTGATTTTAAAGAAGAAGGTATGGGCGTGGCTGATGATGATGAGGATATGCAATAAGGAGAAGATGAAGATTATTTAGTTGATGATCCTGATTACAATTTGTAAAATGTAACATTGTATGTAACTGTAAACTGTGTCTGTATTTTATTTTTTGGATTCAAAATATGTAAAGTTGGATGCAATTGTTCAATGTTGAATGCTCAATCTGTACTAAACTTACATTATATGAATTTAAAGCAATTACCTGATTTTTTCCTGATTTTTTAATTTTTTACTAATTTTTATTGATTTTTAATTAATTTTTACATTATTTTAATATTAAAGTACGATACGATACGCCTGTATTGTGGAGTCCAGCGATACACGATACGATACGCGTCAGACAACACTGATTAGGAGTGCATTTTCTTCATTATCTTTCATAAAACACTCATCTAATATATCAAAATTAACAAACTGTTATCTTTGTACATGTAGTTGGCACATTTGCAAATTTTCATATGTGAATAAAATGATGAGCCCCATTTCTTTGATTATTGAGTCTATGACACCGTGATTTGACATTGTTACTTGATGATATCATCTTTTTCTCTTCTTGGAGACTAGCCTTTTAACTAATGCTTGAAGTGGTTTGAAACTGAAGGATGATAGATGGATGTTGTGGGTTAAAATCAAGTCATTTGATTACTTCTGATCTCACTTCACATACTAAGTTAAGCCTCACACACGCTGATCATGTTCAACTCAATGGAACTCATGTAAGGTGAACCCTAAAATAGTGAAGTTGTGAAATGCCCACTCAATGAACTGAGACAACCAAATTGTTCTTCATTGTTTGCGATTTCATTAAATTAGAAACCGGTAGCATAAATATGCCTAAAGGTTGGCAACAAAAAAGAAAATGATTTTGTCACAATTTTTATTTGTTCATAAATTATTCTTATTCAATAAATTTCTTATAAACTAACCCAAATTTATATGTTACATACACGGTTTGCAATCCCAAACAAGCAGACCGGATGATGCCTTGGAGAGAAGTGAAGAGAGGTCAGAAACCTGCAAAAAAAATTTGATTTTTTTTTTGGCATATCGTATGTGGCTGCACGATACGATACGACGGTGCGATACGGATAACACTGCTAGAAACTAAAGAATGACATTCTTAAGCTTGTGAGTCGCCCAAATTCAAGGTCTCTTCTGAAATTGATAAGACCCTTAGATCGTCAAAGAGGAATCCAAAAGGCTTGACATGGAAGAAACCATGTTGTTTATAAGTTTTTGCATGTTCATGGGACACACAGGGGTGTTGGTTCTTCTTTACGATATCTGATACAAGAGTTAACGTTTGTCCTTTACCCACATAATATGGTCGGCAATTTTTTCCTCTTTGCATCATCTGATAGGATAGAACTTTTTTTATTCTGTAAGAAAGCTATTGTCGGTGTTGAAGTAGCCACTGTATGTCTGAGTTTTTAGCATGATGTTTCATGTATGTATTGCTATCGTCTACCACTGGCATTATAGTGACTTATCTCCTATGGTCTAGCTTTCAGTATCTTGCTGTTGCTGCTCATCCACCTGACAGTCCATTTCATAAGGTTGGTGCTGCATTATCTGGCCCAGGTTTTGTCCAGATATGGTTTATTTTGAATACCAGTCCAGACCAGGGCTCGTTATTATCATCTGATAAAGGCAGAGTTAAAAAAAGGTCCAGCCGTAGGAAATCTGTTCATGAAGACACTGTTCACGTCCTCTCTTCATCTAGAACTGTTGCTGAAGCTGCAACCTCAGCTGGTGACAATGATATTCGAGGAAGCAGTAATGACTTTGATTCGGAAATGTCTGCTCATGTGAATGAAAGCTTGTCTAACTGGATGTTAGGCTCTCACGGAAAGAAGAAAAAGCTGAAAGTTCAAGCAACGGCAGGAACAGACAACGCTGCTTGTTCAGGATCATTATCTCAAGACCAGTATAGTAAATCTTCTTTGATCTCTGAGGGTGACAGCCATCTCAAGGTTGGTTCTGTGCTCAAGGAGCTTTCTATGCCAAAAATCGTTCTATGCTTGGGTCACGAGGGAAGAGTTGCATGGGACTTGAAATGGAAACCTTGCTCTAAGCAAGAGAACTGCTGTCGTGTAGGCTTCCTGGCAGTATTACTAGGAGACAGCTCCATTCAAGTGTATGTCCCTCTCTTTTTGTGAGGTCACATGAACTGTTCTTTTTTTTTTTGCTTTCCATCACCACTTCTTTATTATGAAAAGCATCATTATTTCAGCTCCTATATTGGACTTGTTCAGTTTTAGTTGTTTCTCTTGTAATTTTGCTCCATTTGCTAATGATTCCTCAAGATATCATGGACATGTTAATTCTTACCTTCTCATCCTTTTGGTCATCTGATTTTCTCATAAGATGACTCCATGATTTGTCAAATTTTGTGCAAATGCTGTTTTATGCTAATCGTGCTATTAATGAGCGCTTTGGTAGTTCCACTTACTGCGGTAGAAGTTCGGGGTTTGAATGTGAAACCATGGTTACAGACGATTGCTCCTTGTATTCTCTACATAGTTGTTTCATTTGGATTATTGGCTTAGTACTATGTGACATGAACCATTTAGCATGGACCACAAATTCTGCAGTCGGTCTTGATTTTGGGTTTCTATCATGCCAATGTTGGAAGATGGCATCCTTGCCACATGTATGAAACTGAAACTTGTGTTCTATAGTAGAAAACACACTGTAATAACATACTTAAAGAGCTGAAGGATTTCCTTAATTTAAATATATTCAACTTTTTAAACTAACAGAATGAGGCTATGAGCCCCAGCCCGCTGCAAGTGGGTATTGCTTATACCTATGTTATCAATGGTGGTTAGTGGTTGACCTTAATATAGCAGTAGTGGGAATATAGCGGATTTAGCGGTACAATTTTACTTACGATAAAAAATAATATATGTATAAAATAGGTTCTCTAATTTCTAAGAAATATCAAGAAACACATGACCACTATATTCTTAAATATGAATCAAACTAAATAAACAATTTATAAGAACACAAACAGTAAATTTCAGGTGGCATAAGTATATTGAATTGTTAAACTTAAACTAAAAAATAAAAACATAAATGTAACCAAGTTATTCTAAGTAGTAAACATATGACCTTTAACTGAGTCAACCTTTTAGCGGGGAGAGTTGTGTCTTACACGATTGGGCCCTCATAATTTTCATGTACTCTTCAAGTTGCAGTGACACGGGTAGGGTACCACCTTGGCCCATGTAAATCTGCCACTGCTTGTTTCAAATATTAACGTTCTGTTTTAGAAATTTTAAATATAAACAAATTTGTTTACAAAGTTAAATCATTTGATGAGAAAACATAATGTAACTAAGGTATTAATGTTACATTAGCACCTACTATTTCTTCGTGTTACCAGCTGGCTTGAATGATTCTATTTCTATGCAATGGCAAAATTTTAAGCAGCTGCACAAAGCGCAATAACTCGAGTGACTAGGGGGTCGACTCACAAATTGAAGTTTATGGAGGCTGAGAGAGAGAAGAAAGAGAGAGATGGCGGAGGTGGGGTGGCAGCAATGGAGGCCGCCACCCGCAAGAGTCCTGATGGTGGTGGCGGTGATGGAAGCTGTAGGAGAGAGAGAAAGAGGGGAGGCAGAGAGAGACACAGACAACTCGCCAACTCGTGTTGTTTGCTGTGTGAGAGAGAGAGTGACTACCCGCAAGAGAGAGACCGGTGGCAATGGTGGACTTGTTCATTGCTGGTGGCAATATAAGGGAGGAGGAGGAGAATCAACCTAATATAAGTTTGCGAATTGGGTATGTACACTATTACTGTGGAATGCTATAGCAGCCCGCTATAGCGCTCCTAAGTTCTTAACAGCACTAATAGCGGTCCTGAAGGGTGACCGCTATTTTACCATTGATATAGCGGCCAAGGAGCCGTTAATTTGCTATAGCGTGCTATAGCGGACGCTATAGCGCACTATTGATAACAGAGGTTTATACTCATGATGGTTGACGTTGACTCAGTAGTTGTTTTCTTCAAAATTTTGTAATCTGTATCTGTTGCTACTGGTCTTCTTTTTCTTTTTCTTTCTCTTTGTGCAAGACCTGGTCCCATAGGGAGGTAATTGTGTAATGTTGAAGGCTATCATAATCTGCAAAGCCAACATATATAATCTCTTTCAATTGCATGTTGACATCTGTGCCGTCAAGCATTTCTACATTTTCTTGCCCCAAGGCCAGTGTTGAATGCTTAAGCTTGTTGGGGACCGTGTACATTACATTCATGATTGTGAGGATAAACTTTTTGTTGTTTAGTTCTTTCAAATTGCTGCTAGGGGTAATTTCTTATGCCTCTTTATTAAATGATCATTGTGACTTTTGGGGGTGCTCATCTTGCATTATTTAAAAAATGAGCTCCTTGTCGCCTTTCAAATGTGAATAATCCTGTCATTCTTTCATATACAACCTCTTGCTGCCTGTGGTCGCTGTAGTTGACTTGATGCATAGTAAATCTAGCATGATCACCATGATTGGCTTGAACACCACTCAGAGCAGCTAAGTTACCATTTAGGTGTTGGAGTTTGGAGAGAGCAGTGTTCCACAAAGATATTCATAATCGGCTTCCTACTACTATTTTGTTGCTTTTACTCTTGTTTCTTAATGAAACATTGGCCTTGATCATTGTAAGAGGCGATAATGTGTTTGTCAATTTTTTTGGATGGGAACTTCACTTTGTGTGCTTTTACATTATCATATGTATATTATTTCATCCTTGAAAAATTCAGTTCTGTTTATCTTTTATATGTAGGTGGGAAATCCCATCTCTTAGGATTATGAAGGCTTTGTTCATTTCTTGCCACGCTGAAGATACAGATCCTCGTTTTGTGAAATTGAAGCCTGTATTTCAATGCTCAAATCTGCAACGTGGAGAGAGTAAGAGGTATGCTCAGCTCATTTTTGTTAATCTATATATCTCTGTTTTACATGAATTTCGCGAGCACATGATCTCCTTGGGGTAACACTGCGGTGTAAATCAAATACAATTGGATGCTTTTGATTCTATCTTTTCCTTTCAAACTGCAGACGGGCCTCATTTGGTTTTCTGGCTCGCCTTTCGTTTGCATAGTATATCATCTTTGTAGAAACTCATCTTGCAAGCATTAAAGCCACAAAATTGGTCTTTCTTCAAAGATTTATTCATGGCCTTAGCCTCGTCAGTCCTGGTGCTGTTGCTGATGAAGTTTACTACTTTATCTGTTTCTGGGAACTTTAAATGTAGGTATTAGGAGAAATGTCGCTATATCAAGGGTGCCCTTTCCATTGGCTATTCCTTAAAAGACATGGTTAGGGGAACGAATGCATCTGTTGAGGATAGCGAATATTATCTTTTACCCTCCTGGGAAACTCTCAATTTCTGATATGTTCATTTCTCATCTTTCTCTTTCTATATGCACTTAATTCCTGCCCTTTTCTTGGTTGGACCCATGGTTCACGCCCTCCTGGCAGGAATAGAAACTAATCACTGCATATGGTTCTATTTCCTTGCTGCCATTGCTACATTCTGCATGTGTTGGTGCTGATAATTTTGTTTTCTTGCAGCCTATAGTATATTTTTTACGTGCAGGAGAGTCGGTTGAGCAATTTGCTCCTTTTGAAAGTTTCAAACCGTTGATCAGGATATAGCTTCATAATAAATTGATACTTTGTTGGTTGTTGTATTGTTTAATTGGGTCAAACCTTGTCACAATAATAGAGGTAATTGGACTTTTTGAGAATTTTCAACATGATAACTTCGATTTGCTAGTAAGCTGTGCAAACATGATGAGTTTATCATCACGTGAACTGTGTTCTTATGCGGCCTCTTAGAACTTATTGATTTTTTTAGTTGATTACGTGTACTCTTTGCATTTTGGATAGATTTCGTTTACAATCTTTCGCTTTTCATTTTTTTTCCTGGCCATGTGAAGTGTCATTGGCAACTAAATACATCACATTTGTGTAGTGAGATGAAGTTCCTAGTTTTTCAAGTGTTCCCACCAAGATACTGTGAAGTTGTAATGCATCCCATTCATGTTGTGGGCTCCATACCTACTATTTGATATGTTCCCACTATGTTAATTTTGTCGTTTGTGGCTGGTTTTATCTATATAATCATGCATGTATTTGAATGTATTACCTGCTGCTACGATGTTCATATTATTCATTTAGTACATATTCTTTTTTCTCTCTCTAACGGTTCTGTTATTATGAACAGCATTCCTCTTACATTGGAGTGGTCACGTGCAGTTCCAAATGATTTAATACTAGTTGGCTATCATGATGGAACGGTAATTATGCCTTATATCTTCTAATGTGATGAACATTCAGTTATTTCTGAAACCTCAAGGCAAAAAGACCATGTGTGAGGTTGGTTTAGGTATTTCTAGCCTAAGGCTCATGTTCATCTCATATATAAGTTGTACATGAACTTGTGCAGTAAAAGATCTTAAAACACATGAAAAGATAAAGTGCGGGTTGTGTCAACATGTGGATTAATGTCTGTGTGACTTGCAAGGGAATCAGTGGAATATTTTAAAGAATGAGTTGACTAAATCACACGGTGTCCTTCACTAGTGTCTTCATGTGTTGCATTTTTTTGGCATGTATTGCCATCATTTGTGTATTATGTGTTGACATAGGAGATATATGAAGGCATACATTCATGGTTAATGTCTAGATCTGGATGTTTCTTTAATCTCTTTCCATGCAGGTTGCTTTGTGGAAGTTTCTGCCCAAGTCTTCATGTGAAGGTGATGTGACAATGATGATACGCGCTTTTAGTCACTTTCTATAATTTGACAACGTTCTAAAATAAGCTTTTTCCGAGTCAAATTTGTACATGAACATTTGATTGCAGCTAAGTCTGCAGGCAAGCCAGGCCCTTGCAAGCATTGGCTTGAAACAACATACTTCAGTTTTGCATTTGTTATGGCGGCAATCTAAGCTTGACTATGATGTTTCAATTTAGTCAAGCTTCACCTAACTCCACCTTGATGCAACATGGCATAGTTGAATACATCCAATTATCGCTAACAAGGAAAGTATTCCACCCACAGCTCTTCATGAGCTTGATTGCAGACTCAGCTAGAATTTCTAGCTTTAAAACCTGAATCAGTGGTTTCCCGAAGCTGCAATCGGTGGTTGCTCCTGGCTTTTATTCAATGACTGAAGTTGTGGTTCTCACGAGAACCTTTATTGGTCAGTCTTAGTGATTCCTTCTCGTATCTATCACCTTTGAACAATAGACAGCATCCTTTGCATAGTGTCAGCTCTTTAGTCATACGACACTTTTCATGATATACCACATTTGTGAACCTCAATTATTCTGCTACGTAAGAAGTCCTTTTGTTCAGAAATTGAACTTGTTTTCTGTTTCCTTTCCAGATACGAGGCCTTTGCTTTGTTTCACTGCAGATACATTTCCTATACGAGCTCTCTCGTGGGCACCCTATGAAAGTTAAGTGGCGTTTTGTGGTCTTTAGTTTTATGTAATCAAAATCCTTTTGTTATTTAGTTCGCTTAATTTTTTGAGCATGGTGATTGTAAATTTGTAATTACTTGTGCTTGAATATTGAACTCGATATGCTCTGTGAACAATTTTGCGTCTTTCTCTTGTAGTTTATGTTTGTCTCCTTTTGGAGTTTACCGGCTACCTTGTGTCTTGGAGTTTGACTCTTCAGCCAAAGAACTTTTTGATACAGTTCTAGATATTTTAAGTGGCATAATGACACTTGATGCCATTTATATTTCACTAACAGCTAGATTCTCTGATAAACAAGCTTGAACATGCGACTGAGAATGTTGTTATGTTCACTTATTCCTAGTTCGTGCGTCAGTCTCCATCTTTTCACCTATAACAAATGATACTGCTGGCAGGTGGTGAACTTCACCCATAGTTTTGTTGGGGAAGTTAATAAAGAACTTTAGGTTTTCCTCCAGGAAAGGGGAAAAGAATTTCAATGCTATGAGAAAGGAAGGATCTTTCTGAGATGTCAAAATTTGTGGAAGCCTTTGCACATCCCATCCTACATTACTACGGGAAGAATGGTGTGAATTCAACCCATATCCTGCAAAATGTGCCAAATGTTCTTCCTGGATGGGGCTGAAAAAATGTGCAACTTTTGTATTTCTATTTACATTTAACTCACTTTTTTATTTCTTCTCTTATTTCTTTTAGGAACATCTAGTGGAAAAGGTTGTCATTGTCTTTGCTTTTGAAATTCTTCTGCTTCTCACGTGCTCTGTTCCTTTTCTAATCAAATACAGTGATCCGAGTTGTGAACATTTGATAGCCACCGCTGGACATAGTGGTAACTTACGGTTTTGGGACATGCGGTGAGATAGTGCTCTCATATTTCTACAAAATTTTCTGTCATTTAATGGAGGCTTCTCTTTGCAAATAATATATTTATGTATTTCAGTGTTTATGAAGAGATACATATATATATATATATACATATATATACATATACAAAACAACAACTAAGCCTTTTCCCATACTAGACAGGGTCGGCTACATGTATTCTTTGTTTCCACATAGCCCTATCATGTGCCACGTTAGCAGTTAACTCACAATAAGCTAGATCATTCTTTGTTGTTTCTTTCCAACAGTTTTGTGGTCGTCCTCTGCCTCTTTTAATACTTTCAAAATCTAGTTTTTCATACCTTCTTACTGGTTCTTCTTTTGATCTTCTTTCTACATGTTCAAACCACCTTAAACGGTATTCTCTCATTTTATCCTCTATTGATGCCCCCACATAATTTATTTCTAATAACCTCATTATGTATAGTTGTATATGGTCTTTTCTTGTATGACCACTCATCCATCTTAACATCTTCGTTTCTGTCACAGACATCTTTTATACATGTTGATGATTAACTGCCCAATACTTAGAACCATAAAACATGGCAGGTCTAATTGTTGCTCTATAATATTTACCTTTTAACTTAATGATATCTTCCTTTCACAAAGAATACTTGATGCTCCTCTCCATTTTAACAAACAAGCATTAATTCTATGCGTAACATCTCCATCAATGCTTCTAACCCTAGGTATTTAAAACTTTCCTTTTGGGGATGCAATGTGTGCAAATTTTAATTTCTATGTCCTCTCAAGTAACCAAAAGATCAAACTTACATTCCATATATTCTGTCTTTGTTCTACTAAGTCGGAAGCCTTTATTTTCTAATGTTTCCCTCCATAGTTCCAATTTTCTATTAACTTTTTCCTTAGACTCCTCCACTAACACAATGTTATCTGCAAATAATATACATCAAGATACTTATCTTGAATATGTTTTGTTAACTCATCAATCACCATTATAAATAAATATGGACTTAAAGTTGATCCTTGATGTAACCCAATTTAACTTCAAAGAAGTCTGTCATTCCTTCATGAGTTTTCACACATGTTTTTGCACCATCGTACAAGTCTTTTATAAGGTTTATGTATGTCAATGGGTACCTCTTTTTTCCAAGGTTCTCCAAAGAACCTCCTTCGGTACTCTATCGTAAGCTTTTTCTAGATCAATAAATATCATGTGAAAGTCTTTCTTTTTTGCTCTAAAATGTTCCATAAGACGTCTCAAAAGGCGAATCGCTTCAACACTAGATCTGCCTGGCATGAATCCAAATTGGTTCTCTGTTGTACTCGATACTTGTCTTAACCAACATTCAATAATTCTTTCTCACAATTTCATAGTATGACTCATTAACTTGATACCCCGATAATTCGTACAATTCTGAATGATTGTCTTGTTCTTATATATGGTTATAAGTGTACTTGCTCTCCATTCCTTAAGATCTTTTGGTTTCTCCATATTTCATTAAATAGTTTTGTGAGCCAAGTGATTCTTAATTCTCATAGGATTTTTCAAACTTCTATAGGAATATTGTCCGGTCCTATCGATTTACCACCCTTCATATGTTTAACAGCCTCTTTGGCTTCGTTCTTTTGAATACGTCGGTAGAAATCTTGGTTTGTATACTTTTTCTGATTTGGCTAACTCTCCTAAGTTAATACTAACATCTTTATTTTTATTAAAAAGCTTATAAAAATAGTTTTTCATGTATTTCTTATATCATCATTTGCCTCTAGAATTTTTCATCCTCGTCTTTGATGCATCTAACATAATCAAGATCTTTAGTTTTCTTATCTCTAGCCTTAGTTATCCTAAAAATATCTCTTTCACTCTCTTTTGAGTTGAGTTTTTTACATGAATGATGAATCCTCCCAAATTTTAGCTTTTGCTTCGTTGATAGCCTTTTTTGCTTTCTTATAAGCCTCTAAAGTTTCACTAGTTTTCTTAGCATAATGTAATTTGTAACATGCCTTCTTTGCCTTGATTTTATTTTGGACTACTTCACTCTACTATCAAGCTTCTTTTTATACCGGTACACCTCCCTTTGATTCACCTAACACATCTTTCACCACTTTCCTAATATGTATAGTCATATTGTTTCACATATCACAGGGTGTACCAACATAATTTCAAGCATCTCCTTGAAGGACTTTCTGTTTAAATATATGTTCTTTCTCGCTTTTAAGGTTCCACCGTTTAGTCCGAATAACTCGACGTACACTTTTCTTCTTTATCCATTTTTTTATTTGTAAATCCATAACTAAAAGTCAATGTTGGGTGGTTAAGCTTTCTCTTGGAATTACCTTGCAATCTTTACAACACGCTCTATCTTTTTTCTACAAATAAAGTAAACAATTTATGTTTGTGATAAACCACACTTATAAGTAATTAAATATTCATCTAATTTTTTGAAGATTGTATTGACTATAAAGAGATCAAATGCCATAGCAAAATTTAAAATCTCCCTACCTTTCTCATTTATATCCCCAAAACCAAAGCTTTCATGAATACCTTGATATCGTAATGCCTCTTTACCGACATGTCCATTTAAGTCTCCTCCTAAACAAATCATCTCCCTTTGTGGAATTCTTCAAATCACTTTATGTAACTCTGAAAAAGCTCTTTATACTATCTTCTAGTCCTACTTAGAGTGCGTAAGCACAAACTATATTCAAAACCTCTTCTCTTAACACTAATTTCAACGTCATGATTCGGTCACCATATCGTTGTATGTCTACTACACTATTCTTTAAATCTTTATTTATAATAATACCAACTCCGTTTCGAGCCTTTTCCTTACCTTAGTATCATAATTTTAAACTTGTATCCTCAATCTCTTTTGTTTTTTCTCCAACCCAAATATTATATATATATATATGAATGTGTGCATAAATAATTTTTGTATGCTGAAGTAACAAGATTGATTGCTGCATATTATCTATGGCAGATTACAGGCTTTGTTGGTAGTTATTATATGAAATCGTGCCTTGTTATTTATACTTCTTTGATGTATTCCTTGTGTAATTCTAGTGATCCTTTTCGGCCATTATGGGAGATTCATTTATCACGGGGATTCATATTGAGCTTGGATTGGGTGCTTAATCCAAGGTAATATTAAATACATAAACATTTGAACGGAATTTAGTTGTTTGTAAGTTTCTTCTCATGTATTGTATTAGACATTCAAAGTACGCATGATCTAATTATTTTGGTGAAATTCCAGTTAAGTTCATTTTAGCATGATTCTTGTCGATTTTATCCGATCTTGTGGAGCTTATCTTGTTTCCGTTTAACCTTCCTTAGTTCAGTTATATTCTCAATGGATGATGGCACTGTTCGAATCCTTAGTCTTTTGAAAGCTGCCTCTGATGTTCCTGTCACTGGAAGACCATTTGCTGGAAAACCATGGCAAGGGCTACAGACATACTATTGTTCACCTCATGCTGTTTGGAGTCTTCAAGTTTCACAAGTAACAGGTCTCATTGCTACCATTGGATTATAATATTCAGAACTTATTGGTGTTAGATGTTGGTAGCGTAGAAATGTCTTAGAATTGGTTGTACTTGTTTCTTTTATATAACTCATCTGCATAGTTTTGTTAGGAAAGTTCTAGGGGCTGTCCTCATTGCTTTTACATGTTCTAGACTCCTGGAGTTCATCACTCTCACATGTCTTTGCTGCTTTGTTCGTAGAACGTAAAGAAATCTGAAATTGGATAATTTCGACCGTTAATGATGTCCACTACATCCATGTTCAGACTTCATACAAAGTGTACAAGGTTTTATATAACTTCATGTATTGATGTGAGGGTAAAAAGCTAGTCAAAGAAAATAAATTATGCATTGGTATGCAATAATTTATTAAGGAGGTAGTGGATACCATAATCAGGGAAAAGATTCATATCTTATGCCTCCTGAGTGAACAGCTAAAAAAATTGAAAAAGCAGGGTTCTAATTGTGGTACTCAATTAAAAGCTTCAAAGAGAAGTGGATTTAAAAGGTATGTAAGTCTAATTATCACAAAAGAATCGGTGCAGGCAGAACAGAGAACCATAATATTATTAGTACTCTTGCACTCCATGTGGGTTTGCGGTACAAGAAAAGCCTTTTCGGAAAAGTTGAATGGAATGATGCAAAAAGTCCAAGAAAGGGCAATCGTTTACTTTGAAAATCTAAATGGGTATACAGTAAAGGAGATACTTTACTACTCCACACCACCTATGTAGTTGCATACAGAGAAGCAAACAAACAAGAAAAATGTATATAGAGCTATAATAACCAAGTGATGAAATTCTGGAAATTGAATAAGAAATTTTCATTGAGAGGATGATACTCGAGGATATTGACTTCAAAAGGGTGACTAAGAGAATGACAAAGAGGTGCAGGTGAATTTATGTGGGTCTACCTATAAAAAGTTCCTTTATGTAGTTCAGAGATTAACGCTAAAAGGGAGTAAAAGCTTTCTTCCAAATAAGATGACCAAAATAAGTGAAAGCAGGAGAATTTGTGGAAAGTGGAAACAACTTGGTGAAAAAAGAGGGCCTAAGAAACATCTCCAAGATACCTACAGCTAGGGAGAGGGGAACCGAGGATCTCACAGAAATTAATCATACGAACCATAATGAGGAGATACTTGGTGCATTTGAGGATCTCGAACTAGAGAAGGGTAGCACAATTTCAAGTTTCTTAATCTGAGAAGGTTGTTGTATAGGAAGGCTTTCATATCAGGCGGTTTGCTCCTATATGAAACTGTTTGAAAGATGCCATTGTGCAAACATTGAGGTTTCCCAACTTCACGAATGATTTGGATGTGCTTGTCACAGTCTGAGCTATTGATATAGATTATCCAGGGTACGCGAGCACAGTATACATGCGATCTCATTAGTTGTATTGTGCATGCAGTGGCTTCATTGACTCCGTGTACCTTTTGATCAATATAGGTTAGACAGGTCCATGATTCTCCTCGTAGGGAAGATGAAGCACTTGAATGGCCAACATTTAGTGGCTTTGCAGGTTCATGTAAAGAATCAAATGGAGCTAACACGCTCTTATGAAACTAAAATAATTACATACTTCCTGTTCACAACTGGCAAAGAGGATCTAGTCCAAGTGGCTTTGCAGGGTCATGTAAAGAATCAAATGGAGCTAACGCGCTCTTATGAAACTACTGGTCCTTTGTAACTAAAATTTGCAATTCTCCTCTTGAACATGATTACGTTCTCTGCCTTCCAAGCTTTTTCTTTGCCCTTGATTTTTTTACTGTGCAAAAGAATTGATGTCTAATCCTGCAACATTTCATTCAGGTATGGTTGCTTATTGTAGTTCGGATGGCTCGGTTCTTCATTTTCAGGTACTTGAGGTGCTGCTTATTTGCTATGTTTTGCATGCACGTTCGTAATTTATGAAAATTTCACATAAACAGCGAGAGTAAGACTTTCTCCTGATTGTCTTTCCATATACCAGCTGACAAGCAGAGCGGTGGAGAAAGATAAAAGACGGCACCGTACTCCACACTACGTTTGTGGATCACTGGTCGGAGAAAAAAGTGCTCTTACTTTTTCTATTCCGTTGACGGGCACTGCCTCTCCAATGATGAAATCCTTGGACGAGTCGGGCAATCCTCCTAGACCCCATCGCGTATCATTGTCAGATTTGACTCACGGAATAACTGCGCTTCCGACAGGTGAAGTCTGGAGTATTTTGTGCTTCAAACTACAAAAACAGCATTGGATGAACGAAGCATTTCTTACTGATCTTATATTGCATGTTGATTTTTGACGGACTTCTCTGTTTGAGTGGTTACGACTCTGACTAGTTACATATGGTGATGTCTTGACTTCAGCTCAAAACTATGATCGATATCCAAACGTGGATGCAATCGAGAACTCCATTGTAGCTACAAATGATGGAAAGTGCAGGTCTCGAAAAGATAGCCGCAATGTAAAGGAAGCAGCCGGAAACGAGGATACTATGGATGATGACGACGGACAGAACTTGCAAATCGTGGCCAGGGGTTGTGCGCAGCCAACAAAAGCTGTGGAGTCGTTTCCGCCGAAGATTGTTTCGATTCACAAAGTGAGATGGAACCCGAATAGAGGCAGTGAGAACTGGCTTTGCTATGGTGGAGCGGCTGGAATCGTCCGCTGCCAGGAAGTAACCATTCCTGTTGTAGAGCGTTGAGCATTCTCTCTCTTTGTGCGTTGTGGTTTATAAACTTTCAGATCTCGTGTGTTTGTAACTTGTAACGTTGCTACGCATGTTGTCCATTGGGTTATTTATTTTTACGAAGCTTACCAGGAACTTCCTCTCATCTACAATTATGTCGCTCTTGGTGCTTTTCTTGTTCGCCGGATTGAAATGGAATGAGAACTTGGAGGGGGGCTCAGTGTGGCTCGCCTCATATTTAAAGGGTCTGGACCTACCCTGCATGTTTTTTTTTTTAACATCTAGCATGCAGAATGTATTGGATATTACTGCAGAACTCGTACAATTTCTTCTTCGTTTCACGGGTTTACGTTCATCTCTGGCTATAAGGTTTGACATTGCAAAACCCACCAAGAATAAGCGATGTTCTAAATATTTATTTGAATTCTTTCTGTTAAATATTCTTCGAATAACATTAGGTGCATGTTACGGTGCTTCACCTTCGCTGCCATGATTGGCTCTACCCTGTGATTCTCGAGCTTTCACGCTAATCACAGCTTCCACCTTGTGCTTCCACAAGTGAAAAAAAAAAAAAAATCGAACACTCGAACGGTGTTAGAATTTTCGTGATCTATGATTCCTGGTCACCACAGGACTTAATCTGAGATCATACCGTCAAAATCACTGTTGTGATTTGTCATCGCTCGAGTTTGAGACGGATCGGTTCAGTACCTACAAATACCTATCCGTTTCTAACTGGAACCAAACCATTGTCTTGATACTCATAGTAGTCCAAGTTGTATCACGTTTTGGAAAAAGAAACAGGTGAAACGGCAAGCTTTACACATAATGTTCGTTATGTTAGACTGATTAGTATTTCTAGCTACATACATATTCGTCTGTGTATGTGTATATAGATATGTTATGCACCAAATAAGCAATTAAGACTCCCTAATATATAATATATATATATATATATATATATATATATATATATAGAGAGAGAGAGAGAGAGAGAGAGAGAGAGAGAGAGAGAGGATTGGATCTTGCTCATTATTGGTATTATCCACTCATGTCCCGAAAATTATTTTTCGAGAGCATGCGTATAATAACATTGCTCTTTATGTCTTAAAACCCTTAAATTTATAAAATTACACTCATGTAACCAAAAAATAATGGATGGACACGTGAGAGATGAACATGATCGGTTTTTCACACACACGTGTGTGAAAATCGAATCTTGCTCACAATTGACATTGCTTATTCCTATCAATTGTTTTTTTCCTGTTAAGAAAATAATTTCAAATGTTATAGGCAGTATTTCAAAATTGATGAAAGACAATTTGATTATATTCATGCCACCGAAAAGCATCAATTATGAATGAGTAGACAATGTCAGTTATGAGTTGGAACTAACCACTCATATAGATAGATAGATAGATAGATAGATAGAGGAACTGGTATATTAGCACACTTAGATGCTAGCAAATCCAAACAAATCTCAAGCATTTATTTTTTATGATGGATTGTTTAAAATTTAAGCACTTTTCACATGATTACTTTTGTTTTTTAAATTTTAGATGTAATTATCTACCATAAAAAAATGAATGGTTGAGATTTGTTTGGATTCAATAGCACCTTAGTGAGCTAGCATATACCAATTCTTATGTACTAGCAAATGTGCTAAGCAAACGTAGTTGAGTGGGTATACATCTAGTCAAACGGTGAAGAGTTTCAATTACATAGTAAAATTGTAGTAAAACCTAATTGGGTGACCTCGAAAGAAAAACGCTTTTATGTTTTATGAAAACTACATACCAAACGGTTAATTTGCTCGTATGCTTGCTTAATTTTAACAAGCAAGCTCGTGGTCAGCTGGCTAACTCGAAAGTCGTCCTGCCTTTAGTGAGCAAAGTCGAGCCGAGTATAGAGGCTATTTTGGTTTACTCGACTGATTTGTCAAACTTGATTGTAGTTGAACGGTCTGCAAATTTAGAAAGCTCCCAACAATGGAGTCGTATCTCCTTCACCCCATAATACACTTCTACCGATATTTAGAGCTTTTATTTCCTCCGGTACATCAAACCTTTTACAAGACAGATAAGAATTAAATCAACTTCAATACAAAGAGATGACAAGATGGCTAATCATATGTTAGATATAACACAAACAACTTCAAAGAAAACAGATCCAACTTTGGAAGGATCTCGGTGAAATCGCCGGAGTTTTCTCCTTCACTTATTCATGAACTTTTATAGAAGTTAAACAAAAGCAACGATTAAACAGCAGCAGTGAAAGGCCATCTTTTCCTTGTCCCTCTCTTTCACTTCTTGCAGACAATTCCCTCGCCCCTAACGCCACCATTGCACTCCAAATCCTCATGACCAGCATCACTCTTCAGCAGGAGTGGTCCGACTTGAGTACCTTTGAACTGTGAAGCCAGACAATCTGTTGCAAAGAGTCCAGATGAGGCAAACTCGCGATCGCCACCTAACACAGGCATCTTCGCACCATTCTTGGCACGGGACTTGTAGTTGTCCGCGTAGGTTTGGCCCAAGACACCGTTGACTTTGCCACTGAGCGAGTAGAATCTGAAGGTCAGGTCAAGGTGGGCGAAGCAGTCGTCGTCGGTGATGCCGTAGCCGTGGATCCTCGACTCTTCCTTGCCGATCGGAACCACCTTGGCCATGATTCTGAATTCGCTCGGGGACTCCACTATGATCTCATTTGTTACACCAGATCGAGTTATGTTGAGCACAGAAGTTGAGGTACTCCACTGCGCCAAGTTTGTGGTTGGAAGGAACACTGTCTCGCCATCGAAGGTGATCTCAAGTTGGTCCACAGCATCGTCCCATTTAGCAACCTGGATAATTGGTCATTTAATTATATATATAGAGAGAGCATAGTCCATGTACGCATCCATGCTCAAATTGAATTGATCAGTTTTTGAAATAAACAATTAAAGTGAAAAAAGAAAAAACATGAAAGATTAAATACAATGTAGAGATATCTTTTACTCTTTTTCTTAATTCAAATATCTATAATTGATCGTGCCAATAAACTATAGATTTTAAATGAATTTGAACATGAACGAGTGTTCTTATTGAGAACTTTCTCCCTCTCTTATATATATATATATATATATATATATATATATATATATATATATATATATATATATATATATATATATATATATATATATATATATATATATAACTCCGCCCATGTAAGGATCACCCTTGCATTTCCGGTCCCAAGCCCGGGTAAAGGAGGAGGGTTGTGTTAGGCTTCCGACAACCAGTGTAAAACTTCGTCAGAATTTTATAACATATATTACAAAAATTATGAGCATTGCTTTGGGGCGTCCCCGCCTAGCAACGTGCTGTAGAGCCCAAATGCAGTAAGAAGTAAGCAAGGGCCACTACATTTTCGCCCGAATGTAGTGAATCAATTACAGAGAGGGTTCCCACATCATGGACGGGTGTGGGTAAAAAAGTTAGTCCCGCTATATTGCAGCCCGAATGTAGTGAAAAATTTTCAAAGAGGGTCTCCACATTTTGATTATGGACAGTTGCGGGGGGTAAGGAAGCTAGTCCTAGATAATAAGATTCATATTGGTTCTTGGAATATCGGAACATTATCTAATAAGCTAATGGAGGTGGTAGATACTATGATTCAGAGAAAGATTCATATTCTATGTTTACAAGAGACAAAATGGGTTGGAGAAAAAGCAAAGGAGATAGAGGATATAGGTTTTAAATTATGATACTCAGGTAAAGAAAAGACTCAAAACGGAGTTGGTATTATCATAAATAAATATTTAAAGGAGAGAGTGTAGTAGACATAACGATATAGTGACCGAATCATGATGTTGAAATTAGTGTTAGGGGTAGAGGTTTTAAATATAGTTTGTGCTTACGCACCCCAAGTAGGACTAGAAGATAGTATAAAGACAGTTTTTTAGAAAGGGTTAGATAAGGTGTTTCAAAAGATTCTACAAAAGGAGATGATTTGTTTAGGAGGAGATTTAAATGGACATGTCGGTAAAGAGGCATTAGGATATCAAGGGATTCATGAAAACTTTGGTTTTGGAGATATAAATGAGGAAGGTAGGGAGATTTAAATTTTGCTATGGCATTTGATCTCTTTATAGTCAATACAATCTTCAAAAAACAAGATGAAGATTTAATTACTTATAAGAGTGACTTGTTACAAACACAAATTGATTACTTTATTTGTAGAAAAAAAAATAAAGCGTATTGTAAAGATTGTAAGGTAATTCCAGGAGAAATCTTAACCACCTAACATCGACTTTTAGTTATGGATTTACAAATAAAAAAAATGGACAAAGAAGAAAAGAGTGCATCGAGCTATTCAGACTAAATGGTGAAACCTCAAAAGCGAGAAAGAAGACATATTTAAACAAAAAGTCCTTCAAGGAGATGTTTGGAATTATGTTGGCACACCCTGTGATATGTGGAACAATATGGCTATACATATTAGGAAAGTGGCGAAAGATGTATTAGGGGTATCTAAGGGAGGTTTACCGGCACAAAAAGAAGCTTGGTGGTGGAGTGAAGTAGTACAAAATAAAATCAAGGCAAAGAGGGCATGTTACAAATTACATTATGCGAAGAAAACTAGTATAACTTTAGAACCATTTAAGAAAGCAAAGAAGGAAGCGAAAAAAGCCGTTAGTGAAGCAAAAGCTAAAGATTTGGGAGGACTTATATAAAAAACTCTACTCAAAAGAGGGTGAAAGAGATATTTTTAGGATAGCTAGGATAAGAGATAAGAAAACTAAAGATCTTAATTATGTTAGATGCATAAAAGATGAGGATGAAAAAATTCTAGTGACAAATGATGATATAAGAAATAGATGGAAAAACTATTTTTATAATCTTTTTAATGAAAATAAAGATGTTAGTATTAGTTTAGGAGATTTAGCTAAGTAAGAAAAGTATATAAACTACAATTTCTATCGACGTATTCAAAAGAATGAAGTCAAAGAGGCTCTTAAACATATGAAGGGTGGTAAATCGGTAGGACCAGATAATATTCCTATAGAAGTTTGAAAAATACTAAGAGAAATAGGAATCACTTGGCTCACAAGACTATTTAATGAAATATGGAAAAAAACAAAAGATGCACGAAGAATGGAGAGCAAGTACACTTATACCCATATATAAGAACAAGGGAGACATTCAAAATTGTCTGAATTATCAAGGTATCAAGTTAATGAGTCATACTATGAAATTATGGGAAAGAATTATCGAACGTAGGTTAAGACAAGTATCAAGTACAACAGAGAATCAATTTGGATTCGTGCTAGGCAGATCTACTATTGAAGCGATTCACCTTTTGAGATGTCTTATGGAACACTTTAGAGCAAAAAAGAAAGACCTTCACATGATATTTATTGATATAGAAAAAGCTTATGATAGGGTACCGAGGGAGGTTCTTTGGAGAACTTTGAAAAAAAGAGGTATCCCATTGACATATATTAACCTTATAAGAGACATGTATGATGGTGCAAAAACATGTGTGAGGACTCATGAAGGAATGACAGACTTCTTTGAAGTTAATATTGGGTTACATCAAGGATCAACTTTAATTCCATACTTATTTATAATGGTGATGGATAAGTTAACAAAACATATTCAAGATGAAGTACCTTGGTGTATGTTATTTGCAGATGGCATTGTATTAGTGGAGGAGTCTAAGGAAAAAGTTAATAGAAAATTGGAACTATGGAGAGAAACATTAGAAAGCAAAGGCCTCCGACTTAGTAGAACAAAGACAGAATATATGGAATGTAAGTTTGATCATTTGGTTACTTCAGAGGACATAGAAATTAAAATTGACACACATTGCATTCCCCGAAAGAAAAGTTTTAAATACCTAGGGTCAATTTTTCAGAGTGATGGAAGGATTGATGGAGATATTACACATAGAATTAATGCTGGTTGGTTAAAATGGAGAGGAGCATATGGTATTCTTTGTGATAAGAAGATACCATTAAAATTAAAAGGTAAATATTATAAAGTAGCAATTAGGCCTGCCATTTTTTATGGTTCTGAGTGTTGGTCAGTTAATCATCAACATGTACAAAAGATGTCTGTGACAAAAATGAAGATGTTGAGATGGATGAGTGATCATACAAGAAAAGACCGTATACATAATGAGGCTATTAGAAACAAATTAGGAGTGACACCAATAGAGGACAAAATGAGAGAACATCGTTTAAGATGGTTTGGACGTATAGAAAGAAGATCAAAAGAAGAACCTATAAAAAGGTTAGAAAAACTAAATTTGGAAAGTATTAAAAGAGGTAGAGGACGACCACAAAAGTGTTGGAAAGAAACAATAAAGAATGATCTAGCTTATTGTGAGTTAACTGCTAACATGACACACGATAGGGATCTGTGAAAACAAAGAATCCATGTAGCCGACCCCATCTAGTTTGGGAAAAGGCTTAGTTGTTGTTGTTATATATATATATATATATATATATATATATATATATATATATATATATATATATATGTATGTATATACAGGTTTTGGTCAATGATTATATATCGACTTAACGTAAAATTTTGTGGTGCATCATTGTCGGTAATACTTTCCAACATAACGAATAAATGATTAAAAGCATATTATTCATAAGATTTAGATTGGATATAGTATTTGGTGGTGAACGTTTGGGCCCATAGAAATAGGAATAAGTAGATATGTACAATTGGAAACAGCGGTTTCAAACTGTCGGTTTCGAGTTACCTGAAACCTAGAATCGAAACGGCTTCAAAACGATAAATTTTTTTATTCAAACTTTCACCTTATTCAACGGTTGAGTACGGTCAACATGTGCAAACTTCCACATAAAATATCCATATATATTTTTTTTAATGCACGGTTTAAAACCGTCGGTTCCGGTTATCAACGGTTTCGAGGCCAGTTCGGTTCCGGTTTAAACCGTTGGGCCAGTTCCGACCATGTCTAGGAATAAATATCCCGTAAGGCATATTATCATGATTGGTTACCTTCTTGGCGCCAATGAAGAGTTTGTGGTCATCAAAGATGACTCCAATAGATTGTACCCATGTGAAATCACGCTTCATGCCGTCTCCTCTCTTGCCGATGAAATGGGCGTTGATGTGAAGGTCGGGATCGGAGACCAAGCAGAAGTCCTTGTCTTTCTTGCCATGGAAGTAAAAGGTGATGCCATCCCCACCGATGAAGCGGGGGTCATTGCATACAGCACCAGGCTTGTTACAGTCTGCACATGTATCAACACACCATGCATTCATTATATACATATATATATATATACCTTTTCCTCTCAAACCACTAATTAACTCCTTATTTTCATATCTATCTGATCGAGTCTGCCATTAAAAGATGTCTTATTCGGGATGAACGATAGAAACGTAAATCGCTAACTTTGGTACTTGGGTGATACTCCTTATTAACTCAAGGGCGCTGCATGGAAAGGCGGTCATTATCTGTGTGGCCTAGAAGAGAAATGTTGGTTCTCGAGAGGGTCACCCGATCATACCCTTAGTTAGGGGCCGATGAATGAACTGAGATGTGGTTCCTTGAGCTAGCTTTGACTCAGGACAAGCTTGTTAACGATCTAAAGGAATCTGGTTGTCGTTGGTTCATGGTTGTCTTCACTTAACAGAGATGTATACAAGGCAAACATGAATAAGATGTAGATTTGATGATCAAAAATTGAACTTTTGGAGAGTAATACCGATTCTCATCAAAATTTCTAAAATTTGCCGGGACTCCTTACCCCTTCCCTGGTCATCTCATAATCTTCCTATTATCAGATCGATAGACTTTCATCCTTTTCTCCACACGGTATATACATCCCTACTATTTGATCATATGGAAAATATACTGAAAGAATAATGTTGTTACTTACTGCAAACGGGCAGGCATAATTGGCAATCCACTAAGCAAGTATAGGGGCAGGTCAAAGGGCACAAAAGAGGTATCATATAGCATAGAGGATAAGCATTGTTCCTGCACCGAACTGTCTTTAATGGCCGATATATGCCCTGAGCAGATGCCATCTCCATAGAAATGAAACAGAGAGAAAGGAGGATGCAACCAGCAGCACCCAACGCCTTCTTATTCAAGGCCATACTCTTTTTGAAGCCAATTCACTCTCTTTGGTGTTTCAGGCCCTTTCCTCTCTTCAGCGTGTATGATCCTCATTCTCAATCATCTATTTATAGCATTTCTTCTGACCACCTTGCACCAAGGACCAAAGCAAAACCTGCATGGCTTCTACTTTGACCAAATGCAATTACGTCTTAAAATAAATGAACTCCATTTGTTTTTTGGCGAAGGAATAAACTTAGTTTGTGATTGAATAATGATATCAAAGATGCATTACTTAGTGAGATATTTTTCTCAAAAATCTTTTCCAAATTCAAGATGGATTTTTCCAAGGGTTGCATCAATTTGCAACCAACTTGTGCACCGTGATTCCCTCAAGTATCATCGATATTCTATTAGGAGTCCTCGTGCTTTTTTTCAACATACGTTTACCTTTCACCTGCACGTAAATGCCAAGATGGCGAGTAGCGCTGCTCAATAAGTGGTCATCCTGGCCGTCCAGTTAGAATATAAACAAATCCTAGCCGCGGAATGTTTATGCCAGGCAATTGATTCCTTCTCCCGAACCGAAGGAAATAGCAGCACTCCTTTTGCGGGTTTACTTCTTCCAAGCTCAAGGAAGCGGTGGCCAAGTCTTCAATACAGAAACGAGTTAAAAAGTCTTCTTTTCCTCCGACGAAATGTAACTACACATCTTTCTCTTTCTTTCCATATATATATATATATATAATAATGGCTGATCTATATTGAGCTGAAGTGTAGCGTTCCCCACCTGAAAATCTATAGCCATGACTATAATACATAATTTCCCTGCCCCGAAAGAAGTATTCACCCCACCTCACAAGACTTTCTAGGTCTGGCAATATATATATATATATGATAAGCTAAACCCGTCCTTTCTACGTATTTCACCTTGTGCGCGTGGAATCCGCCGACTCGCCATCTTCTCCGCCGCCGTCTAAGTTGTTCGGATTTAATTAAAGTGGCCGGCTGAGCGCTTGCATTATAAGCTAAACCCGTCCTTTCTACGTATTTCACCTTGTGCACGTGGAATCCGCCGACTCGCCATCTTCTCCGCCGCCGGCTAAGTTGTTCGGATTTAATTAAAGTGGCCGGCCGAGGTTATGCGGGCGTCATCTGTTACTGGATAATCGGTCTTTTAAGCGATTGAAGCAATCCATCATAAGACTGCTGCATGCCTCCTTAGCCTGACGTATACTGGTGGATCTCCTCTGAATCTTCATATACTCTGTAAATACCAGAACTTCTCGAGCGCGCAATTTACTTCTCTACACACATTGACAGGAAGATCTTCAAGCTCATCTTTTTATTTTCAGTAACTATCATATTGTTTGGTACCTTCAATAAGCAATTTTTAGCATTGCGATCTCGTCGGGATAGTAAGAAGTTTAACTTTTGACGTTAACTGCAGTCAGACTGAATTTTGTATGCAATGCTTTTGGGGCAATCATTACTATGAAATTGAGGAGCAAAAAGTCATGTCTGAAGCCAAATCCACGTTCCAGCATCGTGTTTCTCGGCATCATCACATTGGAGGCATCGTTTGCCGTGATGGAAAGCAACGTACGTCGCACTCATAGCATCTACCTGCCAGTTTGGACCACAAGACTAATCTGAATCCAATGGACAACCAAACCAGGTTATTACTTTATACATACTTGCCCTACCAGATAAATGACATACGGTTTGCATCAAAACCCAAAGCTGAATCCAATGGATAATCCAAACCAAGCCCAACCCAATGGATAATCAGGCCAGGCCCAAAACAGCTAAATGATATCCGAATTATGTATTACCATTTTCGGCCATTCGACTCCGCCAAATCTAATGAAGGCCTTATCGGATGCCTAGATCTAGATCTGAACGGAGTACCACACATCTAAACTTTCGAACTTGACAAGCTAATTATGAATTAATTCCAGAAGCAAATCAGTTATTACATTGTAGCACGCTTTCAAAGTGAAGAGGATTGCAACCAAAAAAAGAAGAAGCGAAGAGGATGCCATTGATTGCCGCAGCATAAGGGACATCATTTCTACTATGTTTGAGAGAAGTAAGAGTTTTTAAGGAAGTAGTCCATACTCAATATTCAATCGTTATCAATGGCTCCTATAGTTTCATCATTTTAACCACTCTCATAGTTTCACAATTTTAACCACTGGTTGCCGGTTTTCATCACCTTGCACGCTCTTCTACTACTCAAAATCACCTTTCACCATCACTAAGACCACCTAAAAACCTTAAATAAATCACAAAAACACCTATATATATAAATATTTTAAGTTGTTGAGATGGTGTTGATCATGACGGCGATAGTAGAACCATACCAAACGAACAATTGAATATTGAGTATAAACTACATCTTATGTATCTATCTACCTGTTGGAGTGTGTGTTTCTTCAGAAGCACATAGTTGTTACACTGAAAAGTAGTGCATAACCTACGTCTCAGCATCACAGCCTGGGACTGACTACGTAAAATATATCCTTTACCTTTGACACGACAATAGAAACTACGGTAGATATATTTTCATATATTAAGAACAAAAGGAGTTTCCCCCCTCAATTATGCATACAAAATCCGTTTCTTTTTCAGAAAGGAAGTATAACATTCGATCCTCTCCCTATTATATAAACTGAAGCCTATGAAATTGAGATAAATGAACAAGAATCAACAATAAAAGGCCAAGCTGGGAAGATCAAGGGAGAAAAAAAACCTTCCAAGAACACCTCCACATAATTAAGTACCTCCTAAGAGAAACGAAGGGCTTCTTCAAGCAGCGTTTTTAATCAAATCACTTTTTAAACTCATTAGGAGAATAGGATAAATGAATCATTCAAAACTTCCCTAAAATCTGGGTCCGTCGGGAAATCATAGGCGTCGTTTTCTAACGTCGTCAGATATCCACGAGGAATTGGATTAGCTTCGCCGGGTCTTTCCGGCACCCAGACCAGCAGGCAGAGTGACGGAAGGTGGAAAATCCCTTAATACTGGAGATAAAAGTTTATTTTTCTCAGAGTCGCCCACAGAATGGAACCTTGGTCTTTCTGAGAGACAAAACAAAAACAATGCTCATCTTGAAAAAGCGAAATGGATCGGGAGCTAGAGTCGAGCCTCCCCTTCACACACACACGACTCGACACCACTGAGAAGGTCCATCTCCCAAAGGTTTTAGAAACTAATGGTGCACTGGTTTGACGACTAGTCTCCTCCACAGTCGACACCATAGAGAAGATCCAATTTCGAAGGTTTTAAAAAGAAATGGTGTTCTCTGCGTCAGGTGATCACCATGCCTGAGCTTACTGTGAGTATCAGTTTCTTCAATCTAGATAGTGTGGGAAAAGCTACTCGCCCGAGTTTAGTTTCATGGTCAGTACATCGAGCTCAAACTCTTAACTCTACAGCCAGTGACTGATCTAGAAATTCTTTTACGATAGAACGAACCATGTATTATACAGCCACGGACCTTGAGCTATAGGCTCCAAGATAACTTTTGAAATTTCGAGTGGGCTTGGTTCAATGTAGATCCGCCACTGTCTAGGATGGTCAGTTCGACAGAGTGGTTGGTCCATATCAAGAAACGGCAAAGTGGCCAAGCGTCCCGTCATCGTCGACCTTTGGGCCGCCTCCAGGGAATGGCATTCTCGAAGTTTTCGAAACATATAGGGTCGAAAAGTTAACCTCACAACACGCGCGTCATGTGAGAAGCATAAATCCGTTGGAGGGGAGAGTATAGAGGGGAGCTACGGCTCTCACCTTTAACCTTCCCGCGCTTCTGAGTAAATTTTCCTCCTCCTTCCCACCGTCTCTCTCTCTCTCTCTCTCTCTCTCTCTCTCGGGAATATTTGCTTCTGGGTCAGGAAAACGGTGTTTTTATTGAAACAGGGTATGGTTATTGAACAATGGATGGTTTGGATGGTAACTATCTTGGATTTCGTCGTCTTCGTTCCTGCATTCTCTCATCCTACAGGTATTTCGGATTGAATTTTTTTATTTTTATTTTTCCTTTCTGACGAACTTTCCTGTTTGGTTTCTTGTTTCTACTTTGCAGACTTCCTTAGTATCGTCTGCGGAGGACACTCCCCGTTCGTCGACTCACTGAACATCTCATGGAGGACGGATTCGGGATATGTATCCCATGGAAATGCAACGGCCATCCTCTTCTAAGATTCCTCTGCGTTTCTTTCCTGATTCGTCAATGGATCGGAATTGTTACCAGCTTCCGCTTAACAATTCGTCATTGCAGCAGGTTCTGGTTAGGAGCCGATTCTACTACAAGGACTATGATGGATTGAGGAGCCCTCCATCTTTCTTTGTATCTGTAGGGAGAGCTAAGATTGCTGAAGTGAATCTGAGCCTTTTGGGTCCATGGGAGGAGGAATTCATATGGTCGGTTACTAAAGATACAGATACGATTCCGTTCTGTTTGATTCCAATTCCAGGAAATGGTTTTCCGGTTAGAAATCCGCCCGCTCCCAATCGGTGCATACAGAGACTGTATGGGTGATTTCTCCAACAAATCATTGAGGGAGAAATTCAGGATCAATTGTGGATACAACAATGGCTCGTTGAGGTACTAGAAAAAAAATCGGCAATCTGCCTCATCTATATCAGGGTATGCTTGCTTGATGCAATGTCCATGTGGTCGGATATGGAATGCCAATAATAAATTTTCTCCCTCGCATTTGACAGCAGCCTTCGATTCTCAAATAAGATTCAATGTTTCAACAATCAAAGAGATGCCTCCTCTTCACGCGCTTCAGACAGCGAGAGTTCTTGCACGAAAGGAGAATTTGCGCTACACGTTTCCGATTGGCAAGTTGGGGGATTACTGTCTGATCCTGTATTTTGCTGGCATGATTCCTGTTTCATCTGAGTTCCGTGTGGTGGTAAATGGGGACGAAGTAAAGTCCAACTATACTGTTGCCAACTCAGAAGTGAGCGCACTCTTCATTCAAAGAAAGAGCATATCGAGCTTAACAGTCGAACTACGTAACATCAGTTACTACCCTTTGGTAAATGCTATAGAAATCTACGAAGTTGTTGATATTGCTCCGGAGTGTTCATCAACTATAGGTATGCTGCATAACACAAACCTTAACCTGTTCTGCTTCTTAATATCCGTGTAATCTTTCCTTTTACACTAGTTATCTTCACCTGCCATCATGCTCAGGTATTGAATATCAAGATTAATTCTTCAGAAACTTTATAAATCAGTATGAATTTTACATCATTTACCTCCACTCTCAGAGGATCTTAACTACGATAATTGATCTATGTGAACTTTACAGTTTCTGCACTTCAGATTATTCGTGAATCAAGTGCTCTAGATTTGGGTTGGCAAGATGATCCATGCTCGCCGACAGTGTGGAAACGTGTGGGATGCCGAGGGAGTGTACTTGTTTCATTGTGGGTGTAGTCTCTAAACTTATGATTTACTGTAGATCGATATCTTGTCGGTAAACTCTCCTGTTTTATATTTGCTCAGGGATCTCTCCGATCTAAACTTGAGGTCAATCAGTCCTACATTTTCTGATTTAGTGGATCTCCTTTCATTGTAAGTTTTTCCAGTGTACCTTGTAATCAGAGCCAGTTATACTTCTATATCTACACAGTAATCATTCTTTGAATATGATCTGCCATAGGGATTTGCACAACACCTCACTTACTGGACAAGTGCACAGCCTAGACAATCTGGAACAACTTGAGTATCTGTAAGATTTTCAATTCTCTTATCCAAATGATTCATCTTTGACATCTTTAATAAATAATAGAGTGCTTTTGGCTGCAGGAATCTTAGCTTTAATGCACTAACCTCGTTTGGGTCCGACTTACCCATGTTATTGAATCTTCAGATCTTGTAAGTGCAATAATATCTGATAATGTTATCCTCTGTTTGTCTTCGTACTACTCGGGAATCCAAATTTCATTAGATAGGTGATGTTTCTATAGCATTATCGGGTAAGCAACCAATAAGATTCGTATTGGTTCTTGGAATATCGGAACATTATCGGGTAAGCTAATGGAGGTGGTAGATACTATGATTCGGAGAAAGATTCATATTCTATGTTTACAAGAGACAAAATAGGTTGAAGAAAAAGCAAAGGAGATAGAGGATACAGGTTTTAAATTATGGTACTCAGGTAAAGAAAAGGCCCGAAACGAAATTCGTATTATCATAAATAAAGATTTAAAGGAGAGTGTAGTAGACATACAACGATATGGTGACCGAATCATGACATTGAAATTAGTGTTAGGAGCAAAGGTTTTGAATATAGTTTGTGCTTATGCACCCCAAGTAGGACTAGGAGATAGTATAAAGACAGTTTTTTGGGAAGAGTTAGATAAGGTGTTTCAAAAGATTCCACAAAAGGAGATGATTTGTTTAGGAGGAGATTTAAATGGACATGTCGGTAAAGAGGCATTAGGATATCAAGGGATTCATGGAAACTTTGGTTATGGGGATATAAACGAGGAAGGTAGGGAGATTTTAAATTTTGCTATGTCATTTGATCTCTTTATAGTCAATACAATCTTCAAAAAACGAGATGAACATTTAATTACTTATAAGAGTGGCTTATCACAAACACAAATTGATTACTTTATTTGTAGAAAAAAAGATAGAGCGTGTTGTAAAGATTGTAAGGTAATTCCAGGAGAAAGCTTAACTACCCAACATCGACTTTTAGTTATGGATTTACAAATAAAAAAATGGACAAAGAAGAAAAGAGTGCATCGAGCTATTCGAACTAAATGGTGGAACCTCAAAAGTGAGAAAGAAGATATATTTAAACAGAAAGTCCTTCAAGGAGATGTTTGGAATTATGTTGGCACACCCTCTGATATGTGGAACAATATGGCTATACATATTAGGAAAGTGGCGAAAGATGTGTTAGGGGTATCTAAGGGAGGTATACCGGCACAAAAAGAAGCTTGGTGGTGGAGTGAAGTAGTACAAAATAAAATCAAGGCAAAGAGGGCATGTTACAAATTACATTACGCTAAGAAAACTAGTGAAACTTTAGAAGCTTATAAGAAAGCAAAGAAGGAAGCAAAAAAGGCCGTTAGTAAAGCAAAAGCTAAGATTTGGGAGGACTTATATAAAAAACTCAACTCAAAAGAGGGTGAAAGAGATATTTTTAGGATAGCTAGGGCTAGAGATAAGAAAACTAAAGATCTTAATTATGTTAGATGCATAAAAGACGAGGATGAAAAAATTCTAGTGGCAAATGATGATATAAGAAATAGATGGAAAAACTATTTTTATAATCTTTTTAATGAAAATAAAGATGTTAGTATTAGTTTAGGAGATTTAGCTAAGACAGAAAAGTATATAAACCACAATTTCAACCGACGTATTCAAAAGAATGAAGTCAAAGAGGCTCTTAAACATATGAAGAGTGGTAAATCGGTAGGACCAGATAATATTCCTATAGAAGTTTGGAAAATACTAGGAGAAATAGGAATCACTTGGCTCACAAGACTATTTAATGAAATATGGAAAAACCAAAAGATGCCCGAGGAATGGAGAGCAAGTACACTTATACCCGTATATAAGAACAAGGGAGACATTCAAAATTGTGCGAATTATCGAGGTATCAAGTTAATGAGTCATACTATGAAATTATGGGAAAGAATTATCGAACGTAGGTTAAGACAAGTATCAAGTACAACAGAGAACCAATTTGGATTTATGCCAGGTAGATCTACTATTGAAGCGATTCACCTTTTGAGACGTCTTATGGAACATTTTAGAGCAAAAAAGAAAGACCTTCACATGATATTTATTGATCTAGAAAAAGCTTATGATAGGGTACCGAGGGAGGTTCTTTGGAGAACTTTGGAAAAAGAGGTATCCCATTGACATATATTAACCTTATAAGAGACATGTATGATGGTGCAAAAACATGTGTGAGGACTCATGAAGGAACGACAGACTTCTTTGAAGTTAATATTGGGTTACATCAAGGATCAACTTTAAGTCCATACTTATTTATAATGGTGATGGATGAGTTAACAAAACATATTCAAGATGAAGTACCTTGGTGTATGTTATTTGCAGATGACATTGTATTAGTGGAGGAGTCTAAGGAAAAAGTTAATAGAAAATTGGAACTATGGAGAGAAACATTAGAAAACAAAGGCCTCCGACTTAGTAGAACAAAGACAGAATATATGGAATGTAAGTTTGATCATTTGGCTACTTCAGAGGACATAGAAATTAAAATTGGCACACATTGCATTCCCCAAAAGGAAAGTTTTAAATACCTAGGGTCAATTTTTCAAAGTGATGGAAGAGTTGATGGAGATGTTACACATAGAATTAATGCTGGTTGGTTAAAATGGAGAGGAGCATCAGGTATTCTTTGTGATAAGAAGATACCATTAAAATTAAAAGGTAAATATTATAGAGCAGCAATTAGGCCTGCCATGTTTTATGGTTCTGAGTGTTGGGCAGTTAATCATCAACATGTACAAAAGATGTCTGTGACAAAAATGAAGATGTTGAGATGGATGAGTGGTCATACAAGAAAAGACCGTATACATAATGAGGTTATTAGAAACAAATTAGGAGTGACACAAATAGAGGATAAAATGAGAGAACATCGTTTAAGATGGTTTGGACATATAGAAAGAAGATTAAAAGAAGAACCTGTCAGAAGGTTAGAAAAACTAAATTTGGAAAGTATTAAAAGAGGTAGAGGACGACCACAAAAGTGTTGGAAAGAAACAATAAAGAATGATCTAGCTTATTGGGAGTTAACTGCTAACATGGCACACGATAGGGATCTATGGAAACAAAGAATCCATGTAGCTGACCCCGTCTAGTATGGGAAAAGGCTTAGTTGTTGTTGTTGTTGTTGTTGTAGGTGATGTTTCTATAGCACTTATTTTTCTCTACAATCTAGACCCCAACAAACACCATTTTGTTGTAGTCTGAAGTCAACATAGATGAACAATGCTTGACAAGCTTTGTCACCATGGATATCCAAAACCAAAACTAAGTATTTTGCCACAATAAGAGGTTAGCTACATGGATTCTTAGTCACCAATGAACTCGATATTGTGCCATATATACGTATGTGTTCTGGTTCATATCTCACTTCTTTCTCAAAATAAGAGAAAATATGCGCCTATATACATATGCCAAGACAGACACGCACACTACTATGGAAAACCATATCAATCACAAGAATGCAATATGCATATAGAATGTCTACTGCATTTGAATGCACATGGCAAAGCAATCAGAAGCACTCAAACTTGCACCTTGAGGTGCCAACATTGACATGGGTGTTCCGTTCTTTATACATCTCTATACGTACACCAGTGTTGTTTCTGACTAACTTTCTTTTCCTTTAATAGCATAATGCTTGATTGATTCTATAGCACCGGATGATTTATAGAAACAGATAAATTATCAAACGCTTTTCTGTTGGACACTTTTTCTGCTTTTTCCTATTTACTTCTTATACTTGAACAGTGAAGAAATGCTTTGTGTGAAGTTGAAGGAAAAACTTCTCACCTTGAACTTTTTCTTTCGGTTTGCTCAAGAGACCTGCAAAACAACACTCTAGAAGGAACAGTTCCAGACACCTTGGGAAGTTTGCAAAAGCTTCACCTATTGTAAGATTAAATTTGATGTACTATTGGAGAATGCTTTTGTTCAATGAAATAGATCACATGTCATCATGAAAATTATGGCATGATATTTCATATTTAGGAATTTGGAGAACAATAAGCTTCAGGGCCCCTTGCCTCGGTCTTTGAAAAGGGAAAGCCTCTTAGTCAGGTATGGTGGCACTTTATTTTTGCTGGTTGGTTTCCTAGATGCTCCCATAATATGCGAATAACGTAATATTTCTTTTCTGATCTACATAAAATCAGGAAACCTATGCCTTGGCTTTCCCCCTTTGACATGTTTATCAACTACTCCATCAATTGAGACACCAGAAGTCACAGTTGTGACGATAAGGAAGCATCACAAGGACAATTCGAAAGCCATTATTACAACAACAACAACTAAGCCTTTTCCCATACTAGATGGGGTCGGCTACATGGATTCTTTGTTTCCACAGATCTCTATCGTGTGCCATGTTAGCAGTTAACTCCCAATAAGCTAGATCATTCTTTATTGTTTCTTTCCAACACTTTTGTGGTCGTCCTCTACCTCTTTTAATACTTTCCAAATTTAGGTTTTTTAACCTTCTTACAGGTTCTTCTTTTGATCTTCTTTCTATATGTCCAAACCATCTTAAACGATGTTCTCTCATTTTATCCTCTATTGGTGTCACTCCTAATTTGTTTCTAATAACCTCATTATGTATACGGTCTTTTCTTGTATGACCACTCATCCATCTCAACATCTTCATTTCTGTCACAGACATCTTTTGTACATGTTGATGATTAACTGCCCAACACTCAGAACCATAAAACATGGCAGGCCTAACTGCTGCTCTATAATATTTACCTTTTAATTTTAATGGTATCTTCTTGTCACAAAGAATACCTGATGCTCATCTCCATTTTAACCAACCAGCATTAATTCTATGTGTAACATCTCCATCAATTCTTCCATCACTTTGAAAAATTGACCCTAGGTATTTAAAACTATCCTTTTGGGGAATGCAATGCGTGCCAATTTTAATTTCTATGTCCTCTGAAGTAGCCAAATGATCAAACTTACATTCCATATATTCTGTCTTTGTTCTACTAAGTCGGAGGCCTTTGTTTTCTAATGTTTCTCTCCATAGTTCCAATTTTCTATTAACTTTTTCCTTAGACTCCTCCACTAATACAATGTCATCTGCAAATAACATACACCAAGGTACTTCATCTTGAATATGTTTTGTTAACCCATCCATCACCATTATAAATAAGTATGGACTTAAAGTTGATCCTTGATGTAACCCAATATTAACTTCAAAGAAGTCTGTCGTTCCTTTATGAGTCCTCACACATGTTTTTGCACCATCATACATGTCTCTTATAAGGTTAATATATGTCAATGGGATACCTCTTTTTTCCAAAGTTCTCCAAAGAACCTCCCTCGGTA
Source organism: Brasenia schreberi (assembly GCA_036023115.1). Lineage (NCBI taxonomy): Eukaryota > Viridiplantae > Streptophyta > Magnoliopsida > Nymphaeales > Cabombaceae > Brasenia > Brasenia schreberi. The sequence continues at coordinate 7,080,244 of JAYKKT010000036.1, forward strand.
CCCTATCATAAGCTTTTTCTAGATCAATAAATATCATGTGAAGGTCTTTCTTTTTTGCTCTAAAATGTTCCATAAGACGTCTCAGAAGGTGAATCGCTTCAATAGTAGATCTACCTGGCATAAATCCAAATTGGTTCTCTGTTGTACTTGATACTTGTCTTAACCTACGTTCGATAATTCTTTTCCATAATTTCATAGTATGACTCATTAACTTGATACCTCGATAATTCACACAATTTTGAATGTCTCCCTTGTTCTTATATACGGGTATAAGTGTACTTGCTCTCCATTCCTCGGGCATCTTTTGGTTTTTCCATATTTCATTAAATAGTCTTGTGAGCCAAGTGATTCCTATTTCTCCTAGTATTTTCCAAACTTCTATAGGAATATTATCTAGTCCTACCGATTTACCACTCTTCATATGTTTAAGAGCCTCTTTGACTTCATTCTTTTGAATACGTCGGTAGAAATTGTGGTTTATATACTTTTCTGACTTGGCTAAATCTCCTAAACTAATACTAACATCTTTATTTTCATTAAAAAGATTATAAAAACAGTTTTTCCATCTATTTCTTATATCATCATTTGCCACTAGAATTTTTTCATCCTCGTCTTTTATGCATCTAACATAATTAAGATATTTAGTTTTCTTATCTCTAGCCCTAGCTATCCTAAAAATATCTCTTTCACCCTCTTTTGAGTTGAGTTTTTTATATAAGTCCTCCCAAATCTTAGCTTTTGCTTTACTAACGGCCTTTTTTGCTTCCTTCTTTGCTTTCTTATAAGCTTCTAAAGTTTCACTAGTTTTCTTAGCGTAATGTAATTTGTAACATGCCCTCTTTGCCTTGATTTTATTTTGTACTATTTCACTCCACCACCAAGCTTCTTTTTGTATCGGTACACCTCCCTTAGATACCCCTAACACATCTTTCGCCACTTTCCTAATATGTATAGCCATATTGTTCCACATATCAGAGGGTGTGCCAACATAATTCCAAACATCTCCTTGAAGGACTTTCTGTTTAAATATACCTTCTTTCTCGCTTTTGAGGTTCCACCATTTAGTCCGAATAGCTCGATGCACTCTTTTCTTCTTTGTCCATTTTTTTATTTGTAAATCCATAACTAAAAGTCGATGTTGGGTGGTTAAGCTTTCTCCTGGAATTACCTTACAATCTTTACAACACGCTCTATCTTTTTTTCTACAAATAAAGTAATCAATTTGTGTTTGTGATAAGCCACTCTTATAAGTAATTAAATGTTCATCTCGTTTTTTTAAGATTGTATTGACTATAAAGAGATCAAATGACATAGCAAAATTTAAAATCTCCCTACCTTCCTCGTTTATATCCCCATAACCAAAGTTTCCATGAATCCCTTGATATCCTAATGCCTCTTTACCGACATGTCCATTTAAATCTCCTCCTAAACAAATCATCTCCCTTTGTGGAATCTTTTGAAACACCTTATCTAACTCTTCCCAAAAAACTGTCTTTATACTATCTTCTAGTCCTACTTGGGGTTCGTAAGCACAAACTATATTCAAAACCTCTACTCCTAACACTAATTTCAATGTCATGATTCGGTCACCATATCGTTGTATGTCTACTACACTCTCCTTTAAATCTTTATTTATGATAATACCAACTCCGTTTCGGGCCTTTTCTTTACCTGAATACCACAATTTAAAACCTATATCCTCTATCTCCTTTGCTTTTTCTCCAACCCATTTTGTCTCTTGTAAATATAGAATATGAATCTTTCTCCGAATCATAGTATCTACCACCTCCATTAGCTTACCCGATAATGTTCCGATATTCCAAGAACCAATACGAATCCTATTATCTAGGACTAGCTTCCTTACCCCCCGCATCCGTCCATAATCAAAATGCGGAGACCCTCTCTGAAAATTTTTCACTACATTCGGGCGGCAATGTAGCGGGACTAACTTCTTTACCCACACCCGTCCATGATATGGGAACCCTCTCTGCAATTGATTCACTACATTCGGGCGAAAATGTAGTGGCCCTTGCTTACTTCTTACTGCATTCGGGCTCTGCAGCACGTCGCTAGGCGGGAACGCTCCAAAGCAATGCTCATAATTTTTGTAATCCATGTTGTAGAAATCCGACGAAGTTTTACGCTGACTGTCGGAAGCCATTATTATTGGTTTAATTTCTGGGGCGCTAGTCTCTCTTCTCATCATCATCTTTTCATTTCTAGTTGTCTCCAGAAGAAAGAAAAACTCTGACAATGATTCAAGTACGCCAGAGTCTTAGAATTTGTATTTTTCATTACATGCGACCATTTGCACACAAAGGCACACACCAAACTCTGTGTGTAGTGATTTTTTTCGCTCATGCCATTCCCCCTGATCTACGTAGCAAAATATAATGAAAGATGCTGCTAAGCAGGGCTACCCAATTGAATGTCATCCCGGCCAGCATAGATAGCTATTAGTAGAGATGATACACTGTTACTTTTGCAAGGATATGGCATATGATTGTGTATTACAGTCAACCAGGGCAACAGACTTGACACACATTGCTGATGAAAGATTTCACTCTACCTAAGTCCAAGTTGACAAGATTACGTTCACACAAATTTTCAGCCATAGATGAGGGGAAAAGCCAACCAATTGACTATTTGGCCAAGGATAAATTTTCCCTCCTAATCTCAGCCTTAACTTATTGAAGACAAGATCAAGGTTAAGCTTATCTAGATTGCAGTGTTGAGGTCGAGTACGCTTTGAATCCTTGCACCATATTTGGCGTACAAAAGTTTCCTGGTTAACATAATGGCAATCCCTTAGATCCTTCAAGAATCTTGTCAGTCAAGTAGCGTCAAGAACTTGGGGGACATGCATCCAAAACAACCGTATACTTGAGAACTGAAAAACAGAGGAATTCAGTCTTCTTTTTCTTTTTTCTTGTCAACTTTGCCTTTAATCTTTTTCAATAATGGGACGCACATCTTTGTTAAAGGAAGGCAAACAACAATGACAAGCCCTGAACACAATAAATGATATCATACCTTGGCCCGGCGGTTTGAACCGAAACCGAACCGGGCCGTAACTAATATGAACTGACGGTTCTGGTTTCAGAACTGTAATCGGAACTGATGACCTTCCAGTTCGGTTATGATTCAAGATATCCAAGAACCAACCCGGAACTGGTGGTAAAACCGGTAATTTGGTTCTAGTTCGAACCGCCGGTTCAACCTCTCGATTTCTAGGTTATCAGTCAAACAGACTCGTGAGGCTGTCAGCCTTCACGATGATTGTGCTGACTTTTATTCATTTATATATATAGTGGTTCCAAATTTAAACCAAAACCATTGATACAGAATCGGTCTTGATTCGGTTTGGTTAGGTTTAAGATTTTGAAAGAACCGGAACCGGCGGTTTGGAACTGACGGTAATACAATCTATGAGGCATCCAGTGGAATTAAGCTAGGCTTGGACAAACTGATAATCATGATCTAAACAAACAAGTAAACATTAACTAACTGAGACTTAATGATAACCATGGGTCCATAGCATTAACAAGTAGTAAACCAAAGCAAACAAGTTGTAAAACGTCGAAAGTTGCGTGTTCATATGCATCATGTAACTTACAGTCTTAAACCATGTTTAAAAGTTAAAGAAGAAGTAAACGAATCACGATCTTGAACAGTAAAATCAGGATCATCAACTAACTAATCACGTGGTTCTTTTCTTTTCCTCCCATCTTCATCAAATTAAATCTATCTTCAACCAGGTCTCACTCTTGCACCCTTCCCAAGGTGTTCCATTGAACATCTTGGTGTGTGAGCAGTACATTTGCTTCGTCATTATCTTTAATCAACTATTCTCAAACATCAAAATTGTCAAGACTAATTGGATCAAATTGATTATCTTTTTTACCTAAAGATAGTTTTTTTAATTACCTGCAGGATTGATAAGTAAAAAATTGAGAATAAAATTATACAAAATTAAATTGAAACTTTCAACCAAAAACTTGATTAATAACTAAATAATCTCTCTCTTAGCTGCATGTTGCAAATTATAAATATCAATCAAGTCGTTTATGCTCCAATTTATTGCACTTTTTTGTATACCTGTGCTAAAAAATAAGCGATTTATTCTGTGTATTATACACTGCTTTAAAAACCACCAATATACTCATAACTCGGCTTGAACCATGCAATGCTAGTAAAAAGTGCTTGTTACGCCACACAACATTCTAGTGCTTGTGACAAGTTACAACTGTTAAACTAAAACTCATCAAATTTGCTAATAAAAGCATGTGCCTGTATAGTTGCCCACATTACAATACCATGTGAGTTTTGTTACAATGTGGCTCACTTCCTCTTCAGATAATGCATGATGCATTTCTCAAAATCTGAAGCACCCTTTATGATCGAAAGCAAGTGAGATGTATCTAAAGCAAAATGGAAAAGGAAACGGGCAACCGGTAAGTAGATAACATGATACCAAAAATGAAACCATCAAGTTCAAATTTCTGACAGGTATCTTTTATACCTTACTTCCTCCTTGCACAACCACATATGGAGCGTTTTGTTGTCTGTCAGATGGATGCAAAAAACCAAGACAAGGAGATCAAAGAAGCATATTAGCAAAGATCATTATGTAAGAAAGGCAACAAGAATTTAAAATGAAAATAACGCACTTGTTAAATTCTGTCTTGTTTAAAAGACCATCTCCATCCTCATCTGAAGCATTAAAGTGTTCCTCTCTGCACCATCCCACCACAGTCTACTGAATCATTGTCTGATAAAGGAAAGAAGATTCCCTAGCTAAATGGAAGGGATGAAGATAACAGTAATAGATAGAATTACAGAACATGCTTGACAACCACTGAAGATGCACCACAGTGATAGAACATAACCATGCACACGCATGCATGCAAGAAAGGATGTGTGAACACACATTCACACTCACACACCAGAAACCTTCAAGGAAATGCTCACACATATTCACACTCACACGCACATACACAAAAAAAAAACTTCATAAAACTGTTTTTTCTATGGGAAGTCGCATAAACAAACTCAAATTCTGACACATACACACACAAAAGCTAGGATAAGCTAGGACTAGTGACAATCTGAGCTGAGTCTTTTTGGGCTCATCTGAACTAGAACTGAGAACCTGGATTTGGCTAAAAAGAACTTATTCTAAGAAAGGTGGTAACATCATAGGTGGCTTAATTAGCTTGTCATCCCAGTAGCAGTCGCTATTGAAGTGGAGTTTTTTAAATGCAATCACACTGTGCATTTGACTCTGTTAGACATGGGCCAGTTCGGAACCAATCTGTTGCACTGCAAGTTTAGCTAAGAATACAAATTGAAAAATACCTTAGGTATGGATGATCACTCTTAAGCCTACTGTATCATACACTTGGTAAGAAAAGAACATTTATATAAATGAATAAAAATGTAAGATATAACTATATAAGAATATGTTTATATGTAAACAGATATAAGTTTTCATTTACCTTGACGCATCATGGCATGGTTTCAAATAACTGCTGGCCTACCCAATAGATAATATATCTATCTCTTGGTGTACAGCCTCTACTGCAGCCTCACGAGGGACCAATCCATCTAATCAATCAACTATGCCTTTATAACTTCATTGTCCCGGTACACGGCATCTAAACAGTCAATGATGCAAGCGACTCTTGTTTGGTTCACATTGAATTACCCCTTGAATAAAGAATGTGGATTCATATAATCTTGATTCTTGGAAAGGTAGATCCGTTTCTCTCCTACAAATATCCAATCATGTTTTTCCTCCCAAATGGGCCTCGATTTGGATATATAGTTGCACCCGAAATGCTATGAAGACCCAAAATTACAAATAACAACAACAACAACTAAGCCTTTTCTCATACTATGGATTCATTGTTTTCATATAGTCCTATGATAGAAGTTAACTCAATATAAACTAAATCATTCTTTATTATTTCTAACACTTTTGTAGTCATCCACATCCTCTTTTGATATTTTAACAATGTAGTTTCTCATATCTTTTTAAGGGAGCATCATTGGGTTGTCTTTGTACATGTTCAAACTATCTTAAATGATTTTCTTTGATTTTATCCTCTATTGATGCTACTCCCACACATGTTGATGATAAACTGCCCAACACTCAAAACTCATTAAGATTGTAAGTTACATGATGTATATGAACATGCAACTTTCGATGTTTTACAACTTGTTTGCTTTGGTTTGCTACTTGTTAATGCTATGGACCCATGGTTATCATTAATTCTCAGTTAGTTAATGTTTACTTGTTTGTTTAGATCATGATTATCAGTTTGTATAAATTATTTATATAAGTTTTTTACTAAAAATACATATGATAGTATTAGCTTATGAGAGTTAGCCAAATAAAAAAAGTATATAAACTGCAATTTCTATCACAATATTCAAAAGAATGAAGTCAAAGAGGCTCTTAAATATATGAATGTTTGTAAATATGTAGGACTAGATACTATTACTATACAAGTATGAAAAATTCTAGGAGATATAGGGCTCACTTCGTTCATAAGACTATTTAATGAAATATGATGAACCCAAAAGATGCCCTCGAGAGGGAGTACACTTATACCCATATATAAGAACAAGGAAGACATTCATAATTTTGCAAATTATCGAGGTATCAAGTTAATGAGTCATACTATGAAATTATGGGAAAGAATAGGGTCCACTAAGTTGGACATACTCTCTCATCCACACCAATCACCCTTGATGGATGATGAGGCATGGCCATCTCAATCGTCCATCAAGGGGATGGTACTATACCCATCATGTGGACCCTATATATATATACAATTTGCTCTGAAGGTCATGGATATTGACTTCTTGATGAGCAGAAAGAAGATGCTCAGGGCTCAGACTGAAAGGGAGATTCTTCAGATGCTGGATCATCCATTCCTTCCTACACTATATGCTCATTTTGCCACTGACAAACTCTTGTGCTTGGTCATGGAGTATTGTCCCGGTGGGGATCTGCATGTGCTTCGGCAGCGGCAGTCCGGCAAGAGCTTCTCGGAACAAGCAGCAAGGTAGAACTCGTTTGTCAAAGTAAATTATCCTTTAATAATTTCATATATCTTGTTTCTTACTTTCTTTATCTACTATGAGCGGAAAAGAAATTGAGCGACATTGAATCTGCTGATTTAGCTTACCTAGCTAGGTGTGTGTGTGTGTCTGCGTGTGTAGGCCTGCTTTCTGTGTGCAACGTGATCATAGATACATTGACCTTCTCTATAGTACGAATGCAATGGAATTTCACACATGCCGTTGAAAGATTGAAGGATAACGCTTTGAAAATCCTTTTGTAATAGTTCAATGAAAAACATGCCTTATTGATTAGGCATCTCGTCATTTACCTTTTAAAATTGTCCTGGAGTTGAACCAATCTTGTGCATTTCCTTGCTTATCAAATCCGAGGCATATATTTACCTTTTAATATAAAGGACATGTTTGCATGAAGAGGCATAAGGCCAAATATTTTAAACAGCAGGAAAATTATCAAGTAAAAGATATATACAGAGCAGACTTTATATATACGCATATTGCCTTCATATACTCTTAGTGGAGTCCCATTCCCACGTACTCGCTGTGTACAGCCAAAAAAGTTGACGTCTCATCACAGTGATGAACAGTCACGTTTGAAAGTCAACTGCAATTAAATTGTTCCCAAAATTCCTTCCCATCGAGTCAGGCGGTTGGTGCATTGTAATTAGGAAGTTCATGAGGGATAAAGCCACCCTAAATGATTCTGCTTAACGTGGTAAACTCCCACTATCGTGCTTGTTTGTTTTCTTTCATGGAACACAAGGAAGCACGTTGCACATGAGAATCCAAACCAGCTACTACGTCAATGCTGCGAGGCCTCTGCGTACGTTATAAATAGACCATTGAGAATTATGAACAACCACAACCTTTTTGCCTAGAACTAGAGTCTATTGATATTACTTTCTCTGCGATTTTAAGTATGGCTCGGGCGAAGTTCTTGGCCGCTTTCCTCCTTGCACTTTTTGTTTCCATAGTGATTCCCTTTGCGGATGCAGGCAGAAACCCCACTGGCCAAACCCCCAAGACAGTATATTGCAGGAAAAAAGCTTACCCAAATTGCTACATGGTACCTCATATCTGCCCCAATGAGTGCAAAAGGAACTGCAAAGTGGATTGCGTCACCTGCAAGCCCCTTTGCCGTAAGTACTTAACATTCTCTCTCTGTCACACGCATACATGAGAGAGAGAGTACCGCAAACATTGGTCTTATAATATGTTGGATATTTACATTACAGAAAATGACCATGACTGAAAGATATGATCCTTTAAGTATACTGTGTGGGTAGAAGTGGTATCTACATGAAGGTTTTCTAGGATTAGTTCATTAATTTTACTGATCATGCTTACATGAGTGACTCGTCGGGTTCGTTAGTTTTCAGTTAGGCAATTAATTAGTGTGCCTAAATTATTACTTGCATCCGTTTTTTGGTGATGGTCTGCAGATTGTGAGGGGCCTGGTGCAGTATGTGATGACCCGCGCTTCATCGGTGGGGATGGCGTGACCTTCTACTTCCATGGCAAGAAGAACAGTGATTTCTGCTTAGTCTTCGACACCAACCTTCACATCAATGGCCACTTCATTGGCAAGAGAGGACACGACATGAAGCGTGATTTCACATGGGTGCAATCCATTGGAGTCCTCTTTGATGACCACAAACTCTTCATCGGTGCCAGGAAGGTAAATTTCTTTTTAAATTAAATTTTACATGCACAAAGCAAAAGCATCTACTTTTATAGTTATTAATTTTCCAAAATTGGGCAAGGGAAACTTCTTTCCATGGTTTCAACCATCACATTAGATATTCAAAAACTAATGCAAAACTTAACCTAGGAACTTTCACAGAAATGCTATTTCCGATATAGTTAATTCGCATAATTATAGAGAGAGAGATGTGTGTGGGGGCGCGCGCGTTAATGGGAAGACCAATTACTCACTAATATCTGCAGGTTGGTGAATGGGACGATGCAGTGGACCAACTCATGATCGGTTTCGATGGCAAGCCCGTCTTCCTACCCACCAACGAGGATGCCCAGTGGACGTCAGCAGGGCTCACCATCACCCGCTCGGGCCCAACCAACGAGATTGTAGTAGAAGCACGCAACAAGTTCAGGATCACAACCAAGGTGGTTCCCATCGGCAAGGAGGAGTCGAGGATCCATGGCTATGGCATCACTGACGACGACTGCTTCGCGCACCTCGACATCGCCTTCCGCTTCTACTCGCTCAGTGGCAGTGTCAACGGCGTGCTCGGACAGACCTATGCCGACAACTACGTGAGTCGAGCCAAGCTCGGAGTGAAGATGCCCGTCCTTGGTGGCGATCGTGAATTTGCATCCTCGGGACTCTTCGCAACCGACTGCGCCGCTTCGCGATTCAGAGCCACGCAGGAGGCGGCTGCTGCCTTAATTGGTGGCGTTGATCATGAAGAAATGGAGTGTACCAGCGGCAGTAACGGCCGTGGAATCGTCTGTAAGAAGTGAACACACCAGCCACACCTTGCATTTTCTTTTCCCTTTGACATCATGCCTAATAAAATCAGCACAAGGTCTCAAATGCTCGTGTCCTCCTCCGATTAACCCTTGCTATGGATACCTGAACGTTGTTGTGGTTGTTTATGTAATAATGCTCCTCTCCTCGTTGTGTCTTCATGGGAGCAGAATAAAAGCTTGCTATTTATGAAGCATGCGTGATATTTTTCATTTTTCTGAATTCCGATGGCTCACTTTCTTCAGAGGACTTTGATTGTATGTTGTAGCGTTCAGAGGAGTATACGAGAGTGAAGAAATGTTCATAAAATTCTATGGTGATTTGGATGTAAATGAACTGGGGTGACAAGTACCGGTCAGCTTCACTCATCGGAATTAGCTTCACCGTTCCGGTACATGATAGGCCCCGTTTCAGAATTTGTCTCAAACCAGCTTAGTCCACATAGCATGGTTTCATCTTTGTCCGCATAATTTGTTCACTTGGATCTTAAATTTGGCAAGCATGATACAGTATCTTACCAAGTGATTGCAGTGGGTCTGCTTTCCCCTTAGGCGAGCTCAGCTTCAAGATCACAGACATGGTTATTATGATTAACTTTTGCAATAAGAACCATCAAGCGAATTTTGGTAAAGGCATCGACGTTCTGTTTTGCATATTGGGGTAAAATTTTATTTGCTAATTTATTTTGCCATCAGTTATATGTAGGAGCGGCTAGAACAAAAACCGAGACATACCTCCAATACTTCCTGCAACTGGTACAAAATATGAAGCACTCACGGACGGATAGACATAGACGGTTTGAACCGGAACTGTCTGCCGATCGGCGATATCAAGAACCATTCGAACCAGCCCTGAAACCGAAACCAAGGTGCCCCGGTTCGGTTTCGTTCATAGTCTTCAAAAACAGACCCAAAATTACAACCGACAGTTTGAAACCACCATTAATTATATTTTAAATATTTTTTCCGATAAGGGTTAGCTCAAAATTAAGGAGCGCTCTTACCGTTTGATGGGGAGTTCGACTCCCAAAGAGCACACTGAACCCTTCTATTTTAAAAAAAAAAAATTGGAATCTGTACCACCAGAACCATCCTAAAACCAGTGATTATAAAACTGGAACCGAAATGGGTCAGGTTACGGAAACATAAAAAAGCAACCCAAATTTTAGGCAGAAACGATCGCAACACGAAAAAATCGGTAGCAAATTCTCTCATAAGCATAACGTTCAGTATTGTAGTGATGCATGTCAACGGCATGAACCACAAGGTTCGTAATTGAACTCAAGAATACATCCAGTCCTGCGTTGCAACCCCTATGTTTGAGTTGACAAACTCAAAACTTTTGCATCAAATGGTAGCAAATTCTATCATAATCATGTTCAGTAATAGTAAGGATATTAATGCCATAAATCAAAAGGTTCATAATTTCACTAATGAATACATTCAGTCATGCCTTGCAAGACCTCAACGTTTAACAAGCAGAGAAGTTACATTCCTTTTAACGTATCAAAAACGATTACAACAACAACAACAACAGCTAAACCTTTTCCCATACTAGACGGATAAAAAACGATCGCTGTAAGAAAATTTAAAATATTTCTCAAGTATTTGACTGAGGCTCAACATTCTCTATAGAGCTGACGTACCTGATACATTTGTGACGTTTTACAAAATCTGGATGCTCAAGCCTTTTTGCGAACAGCACCAGATCTAAAATGGTAGCTCCTTTCTTCAGGGATTAGTGGAAAAATTTCTTATGGGAGTTATGTTGTCAAAACTTCTTTTACAGCTCAACACTGAAGTTTGAGCTGTCTGCTATGCAAGCTTTTAAGCTTTGTAAGCTCTTTCCTTCTTTTTCTAGCTTCAGTAGCAGCAGCTGCATCTGACAACCGCTTATGATATAAATGCTTATCCTGGATCTTTGCTGATGAATGAAACAGTGAGCATGAGGCCACGGACGAAACTTGTTCCCTTGAAACTGAACCTGCCAAACCGACGCTCTCCTGGTTGACTGCTGAAGGGTCAGTAGCTCCAAAGATGGGTATCAGGGTCAGAGCTTTAGAGTGAAATCCTGATATGTGGTTTCCTCCATCCGTCAAGCTTCCGCTTGCCGTTATGAACTCATCAGCTCCATTTTCCTTCTTAACATCCATTGAACTGCATGTATTTGCTTTACCATGAAGTGCTTTTGGCTTGACGTCTCGTGCCAATTTAAGAGACAAGTCTGTCTCACGTTGGTGATTGTTTGGAGACCTTGGACTACCATCACTTTCTTTTGAGCTGGAACCGGAACCTAGTGTGCAAGGGGCTTCATTGTTTATCGAATAAATTAATGGGCAAGGAAGCACAAGCAATTGTCCCCTGCATCCAGTCAGTCCTACAGAACCGCTGCATCCATTAGGCGGATTGGAGTTGTATGCTGCTGAATTGTTTATCTCACAAAGGACAGGCTTTTGCTCTATGGGATCTAAAGGCATCATTGATGACCATGCAAATTGTGCAAAAGGTGTCCCACCGTATACTAGCAGCGGAAACTGCATGGATGAAGGCATCATATTTTCTGTCTTGAACAATTCATCCACTGATACAACTCCCTTCACATCTTGTAATGGACTATCCTTTGTATCATCTTTATCTGCCTCGGTGACCTGCCCAATAATAAATAGATTTAGAAAAAATGGACAAAGATCAGTCTAGTATGGCCAAACAAAATGTTATGAAATCTTCCACTTAAGGACTCCAAGAGAATCTTGGAAGGACGGCCAGTTACATCCAAAAGAAAAGCAATAAGACTAGCGAACAGGATATTGCTAATTTGCATCAAGTGCAGCTGAGCCCAGATGAAAAAAGAAAACTAGATATTGCTTATTTACTACTAAAGAATAGATGGAGAAATAGATGGAGCCACTCTTCCAGCTCATACATGTTGAAGAATATGCTTTTAGTGTCAATTTTAGTAATTTTGATGTTTTAGGTATTATTGTAATTGCCCGTAGTATTAAGGGTATTTTGGTCATTTTATGTTTCAAGCTCATTATATAAGAGCTGAACTTCTTGTATTAGGGTTAAGGTTAAGAGAGTAAGATTAAGAAAGAAAGAGAGAGAGAGGGGGGGCAGCCTCCATTGGAGGGCATGCCCCCTCCTTCAATCTCCATATTTTCTCTACACGTGTTCTCTCGTGTTTGTGATATTCGATCTCTTATGCGCTATCACGATTTCCAACAATACACACAAAAAGAATATTCACTCACTTGGACAACTTTCAAGCTGATTGAACTAAAGACCACCAATGTTTGCATGATACATCCAGAATCAACTTGAGCTGAGATTGTCAACTCCTTAGTCTTTGTGTATAATCGTACTGGATGCCTTTCACAATATTCAAAACAAACACATGTCCACTGAAGATAAAAAATATGCATGGTAAGCTGTTGTGCAGTTACCTGCTCTTTCAGCCGCTTGTTTGTCTCAACCAACAGAATATACTCTTTCATGGCAGACTCGATTTCCTGTTCCAATTGATATTCGATATATCAAATACCTTCTAAAACAATCTGTAGAAACGTTCTAACTCAGATTCCCTATGTGGAGTAATTATTGGTTCATCTTTCAATATCAGCTGCTGATAAGTCCAGGGCATGGACAAGTATCCTGCTGCTGTTTGACATGATCTTTGGTCTAGGGATAGAAACTTCAGACACAATACTAAATCCCAACATGAACACACACATCCTGACACGAAGAAGATCAGGTTGTGTTTGGGTTTATCTATTTTGACATGAAACAAGAAATGACATGAAAAAGAACACAACATGAAACTAGAATTTCATCATGACATGACCACAGAAGACATTATCTGTGTCCTGCTGAAGAGACAAACACAATCAGGTGCTTTTGTGCAGACTTACTTTTTCCATGAAAACAAAATTACACCAGAACATGATCATGAAAGTGCCACCCCAAATTGAGTCTATCACACGTTTCTACTGGGAGAAAGACATTAGCAGTAACTGTTTATTACCAAACCTACATCCCCCATCAGGTGTAGATTACCAACAAAACATGAAACCGATTTTTGAACTGCTTTTGAGTTGCCAAAATGCAATGTCTAACAGTAATTTTATAGAGTTTGAAAGTGATGACCTTTCTGAACTGCTGATTATGAAAACCTCATAAATCATTGTTACACATGATTTTCATCAAAGAGTCAACTTCATTTTAGGACTTTACTCATTCAAAACCAAACCTCATATCCCTTGTCAATGTTTCAAACACAAAAGTGGCACTGGTTCGCCAGAGAATTGGTCAGAAAAGAGCGGTTCATACAAGTTCCAGAACAAAAGTGGTTCGTAGGATTGAAAATTAACAGTCAACATACAAAAATACGTAGGAACATATATATAGCATGTGTGTGTTTGGTGGTTATCATTCTACTAAAAAGGTACCTAAACCAGCAAATATAGTTGTATCTGGGGAATCATATTATAGGCAGGGAAAGTATAAATAGTGAGGCCATAATTCAAGGAATGACCGAAACCTAAGAGATCATTATATGTCCTGAATGAGCAAAACTCAAAGAATTTCAGGATTCACATATCGTTATATACCTTCAATGAGCATATCAATCAAAAATTGCTTGCTTGCACCTAAAACAGAGGTTACTTTTGAAAGCAAAGTAATGTTTCTCACTTGCTTTAAGCTGTTATTTTCCAATGACAAGTTGGCAGCCTTCTTTGTCAATTCTTCACAAAGTGCCTAGTGGAAGAGAAACATGAAGCAGCATATTCGTAAGAATGACATTAAGCAGAGGAGAGAAGTTAACCAACAGCGATGACCATTCAAGATAAACACACTTCCAAATTTAGGAGAATGGTACATAACAAGATGAAGCTAAAGAAAGAGCATCTAGTGTATCTAATATAAGTTGCACCACAACATGTAATTTGGGAACACCAGAGGATCAGTTAATTTTATGCACAGATATACATTGTGTCATAATTTTGAGCACCAAAGCCCAGCTCCAAGGCACTCCTGACATTTGGTGTCAAGACATTGGCAGACAGATTTCAACCAACATCACAGCATTCCAATGCACCCCCACTCCCCTTCAATCTCTACAAGTTCTAACTGTAAGGATCTGCCCTTGAATGCTTCAATGGTGGCTGCCACAGTTCACCAACACGATTCACAAACAAACAGTCACAAATGTGACTATCTTGCACTCTAACAAAACACAAATCAATAGAAAACTGTGTATAACTGAATATAAACTAAGAATATATCTCATTAACATGCCATAGTATATAAGAAACAAATGTCAATTGTTGGGATTTATAGAGGAGAGCTGCATCTAACAACCAGTCTCCAACTGCTAGAACTCTAGCCGGGAGCAGTGTTGCCAGCTGTTTAAGAGAAATATAACAACTAAGCCCTTTCCCATACTAGATGGGATCGGCTACATGGATTCCTTGTTTCCACAGAGCCCTATCATAATTTGTAAAATCTATAGTAAATAAGTTCGACAAAGTTTTATGCTGACTGTGAGAAGCCTAACGCAACCCTCCTCCTTTATCCGGGCTTGGGACCGGCCATGCAAGGGTGATTATTGTTGGTAGTTGTTTAAGAGAAATAAAGAAACGAAAAGGAAAAACACAAAAAACCTATTCTATCCCCTTACATTTAGCACACCCTCTTGCACATATTCTTCTTAAATGTAGTGACAATTCATCTCAATATACTTCATCCGTTCATAAAAAGTATTATTATTGGCAATGTGCATCACCAAGAAAAATGCAATATCTAGTTATAGAGTGCTTGTCACTGACATTACCACCTCAATCCATGTCAGTATAAACAATTAAATTAAGTGTGGATGAAGAGGATAAAAAGACTCTCTATCTAGTAGTGTGTCTAACATATCTTACTATCATCATAACAACACTCATATGCAGTGTGACAAGTACATATTAGAATTGACTAACTTGTATGAACAACAGGAGTGATGTCAAACTTGAGTAATAGTAAGACATTAGAAAACCAATCATGTGACAATAAGGTGTGGGGTTACTTAGTAGTTCTCCATTTGTAAGTTTTGTCTTTTGATTAAGAACCTTTGGTATCCATTAGTTCAGATCTAGCAATAACATCATTACCAAATTTTGTTTAAGACAAAACATAACTGTATCAATACGTGTTACCCCGATACCAAGAAAATATTGCAAGTGGCTAAAATCCTTCATCTCGAATTCTCTACAAAGATCCTTCTTAATATGTTGTATGTCTATGGCATCAATTTTCGTGATGATCATGTCATCTATATAGTAATAATATTACAATACCTGCAACAAATTTTCCTATAAACAAAACAATGCCAGAATAACAAGTAGTGGAATCATGATTAACAATAAAATCATTTATTTTATCAAACCAAGCTTTAGGAGTTTATTTAAGACCATACAAAGTTGTTCTAAGACGAAGAACATGATTTTCATGTAAACCTCCTCTCTCACTCATTCATTAGGAAAGCATTTTTTACATTTAGTTGAAAGAAATCTCAGTTCCCAGTTTCTAACGGTACTAATAATTATAAGAGTCTTAATTGTGGTCATTCTTGTTAAAGGAACAAAGGTTTCTTCATAATCTATTTTGTACTTTAGAGTATCCGTTTGCAAGTAAATGGACTTTATACCTCTTTAAAGTATTCTTTGTCTTAACTTTGTAGATTCATCCACATCCTATAGACTTTTTGTTTTAGGATGAACTACTTCCCATAATTGAACTTTGTCCAATCCTATCTTAAGATGTTTGGGCTTTCTTGAAAGTCTTAGGTTCCCTAATTGCTCAAATGATAGTCAAAAGTGCTCCATGTTGTGGTTGAGAAAGTTTCATGAGGTTGTTTGAACTCCCTACTAGACCTAAGGGTAACAGGTTCAGAAGTTTCACGATTCATCCTAGCATAATATGTTTGAGATGGAGATACGATGTTTCTCTTGAGTACATGGCTTGGTTATGAGTGGTTTGATTCTCTACGTACTCTTATTGATTTCACTGTCTCGAAGAACATCAACCATCGATCAAGGAGTATCTAGAGCCATTAATAGAGCTTGAACTATCATTTTAAAATAGAATTCAGCCTCAACAAAATGAGCATCCTCTTAATTAGAGTTTGTCATTCTTAGGATGAACGCATCTATAACCCTTTTTCTAAATGTCATATCCCATAGTTTGGGAAGAAAGTTTGTCATCTTTATGTGAGAAAACAAAACATTTACACCCAAAAACCCTTAAACAAAGATAATTGGAAACAACTTTTCAGATTTTCCAAAATAAAGGATGGCATCCAATTTATCAAATAAACAGATGTCATTATAGCCTTAGCCTATAAATTTTTGGGAACTCCACTATACAGTAACAAAGTTCTAGTAGTTTTCATAACATGTTGATGTTTGCACTCAACAACACAATTTTGTCGAGGCATCTTTTTACAAGATTTTTGGTGCAAAATACCATGTTTCTCAATATATATTTCATACTCATTTTGACAATATTGTAGAAAATAACAAAGTTTCTAAAAAACTCAAACTTACTTTTCAATAGATATATTCATGTATATCTAGTAAAGTCATCAACAAAGCTTATATAATATGAGACTCCTTCCTTCGACATAACAGGTGTGAGACCCCGAACATTAAAGTGTAAAGCTGCAAAAGGTTTACTTGTAATATGAGTCCTATTAGGAAAAGGTAGATGTTTCATTTATATATGATATTAATTATTTTTTTTATTTTTTAGTAATTAATTTTTTATATATATTATTAATTAATTTATATGTCATTAATTATGAATTTATATTTTATTAATGTTATATTTTATTAATTAATTGATGTGAAAAAAATGTATATTATTAAAAAAATAGATACAAAATTATTTGAGTTGTTATATCAATTGAGTATTTGTTACGGATGGGATCCGCTCTAACCAGACACGGAAAACGGAGCAAATTCTTCCATGAAACTAAATCAATCCGAAACCAATCAGAGAACTAAGTATTATTAGAACAGCTCATAGTGTATCTCTCATTCGGAACGTGATGATTTGATAGGATTGACGGGTTTTTTAGGTGGAAGTGATTCCACATAAGGTGTTTAGATCTTGGAAGAAGGGACTCATGAGGACTGCATGATTATTAATAGCATCTTGAGATTTTAGATCCACAATTAAAGAGGAAAAAAGCTAAAATGCATTAACACTCCGATTACACTTTATATACCCTATTTTTGGTGCCAATTGACTCTAATGGCTTTATATCTACAGTTTGACCTGTTCCTATCTCTGCTAAAAACCAAAAGAGCAAAATCTTAAACAAACTGCAAAAGGGAATATGTAGACACAAGCCTCAAGATTTGTATCTAGTTAACCCTACTCAGTTAACCCTACTCATGTTTTATTTTTTTGTCCGCATTAGATGGAAAAAGATAGTTTTACATTCTTTTTGGTAAGGATGTATTATTGTTCACATTATTTTTGATGAATGTGATTGAGTAAAAAAAGTAATAAAAAAAATATATATAATAAATAATATTAAATAAAAATATAAAAAATATATATATACTATTCTTGATGTAAAGTTAATATAAGAGTTGACATTAGATAGATATTTTCTCTATAAATGAGCCCAATTGTATAAGCACATGGGGAATTTTTTTTAGGAAAATAGTATTTTGTGAAAATGAATTTTTTATATAGATATAAGTTAAAATTTAATTTTTAAAATAATGTAAGTTGAATAATAAATGTATAATAAGTTGTAGTTGAGAAGTATAACTTATTTATATCTTTTATTTATTATATTTTAAGTAAATTGTGCTTTTCTATGCACGATTTACTCTTTTTATTGCATTTTAATTTAAATAAAATATGCATATGAGGTAAGATTTATTTATTTTTAAATAATTTAAATAAAATATGCATATGAGGTAAGATTTATTTATTTTTAAATATAGTTCATATAAAGTTGAGGGTACCATCCATAACTTTTATTTTTTTTTAAAAAAAAATTCATATAAAATCATGGTGCCATCTACAACTTTTTTTTTTTTTGAACTTGTATGAATTTCATAGCGAGGACAGTGGAACAAAAATGACAATAATGAGAACCCCACGCTACAACAATAAAGATTAAGAACAAGAGGCGGCAGAATAAGAATAAAAAAGAGGTCAAATACAAAAAGAATTAAACAAGAACGAATAGTTTAATCCATCGCGTACAAGAAAAAAAATATATTTGTGATATTGAATGCATAGAAATAAATTAAGTGATAAAGAATAAATTTATTTTCTTTTCTTATAAAATATCTTATATAATTTTTTAGCTTTATTTTTCCTTTAAATTATTTTTTTTAAAATAATCAATTAACTTAAAAAAAATGTTTTATTATTAAATTATAAACTCTAATATAAATTCACTTAAAAACAAAATCACAGGATAAGTTGTGGTTTCTATCATCTAGCACTTACCCAAATATAATAAAAAAAACCCCATCCATAACTTACTCAAAATTTAATTAAAAAATTATAAGCATAAATCGTGGATAAAAGATACATAATTTATCTAAATATAATTAAAAACATTATTATTGTGGTGAAGCATGACTTATTATTAAAAAATAAAAAATAATGGCTTAAGTATAAATTATATTTTAAAAAAATAACTTCTTATATTTTATTAGTCATTTTAATTTATTTTTAAAAATTAAAATTTAACTTACACTTAAATAAAAATTAATTTCTAACTTGCATCATTTTGATAAAAAAAAAGTCCACACGGGGACATGATCGCCACATAGCAGTAACCTAGGCAAATTTTTAAGAATACTTTGCTAATTTAGTAGAGAAATAATTATTTTATATTACTATTACTTTCGCTAATATTATTTTTTATATTTAGTAAATAATATATAAATTTATGATTAATTATATATATATTTTAGTTGATTAATGAATAAATTTATAATTTAATATTAAAATTTGAATTTATTAATTAATTAATTAATATATATTATTAGAATTATAAATTTTTAGTAATATTAATTAAATATAAAAAATAATATTAAAAAGTGATGTAAAAATATAATGATTGAATTTTAGTATTCACTCCACCTGTTACTTTCTCGTGATTATTCCTTTGAGGTTTTTATCAGTGCTCGCAGAATCAAATCCCATTTCCTCAGTTGTCTCGAAGTTTATGAACCCCTTTTCTTTCCTCTTCAAACATCTTATGAAGAATGATTAATCTTTTAATTCATTCTTTTAATAATTATTTTAATTATTAAATAAAAAATATTATATATTTTTTATATTTTTAAGATATTTATTATATTTAATTTTTTATTTAATATTTTTTTATTAAATAATATAAAAATTATTAAAAAATACTTTAAGAGAATATAATAAAACTTACATCTTAAAACTCAGCTTAAAATCATAACAGCACAGCATTACATGAAGTAAGCAGGTGGAAGACGGTCAGCCGCTTTACACTATTGGCTGTGATTGATGTGTTTTCTACTTTTCTCAACTAATATTATTAAAAAATGTTACCATCAGTAAGTTCAGGTAACCCCACTTGAGCTTCTTTTTTCTGTTAAACCTTGGATCACGCCACAATCGCCATCCATAGGGTCGCTAAAAATTAGGCTGTTATAATCAAGGGAAATGATAATCAAAAGTCAAAAGTTATTCTGAAAAATTCTATTGATACTCCTAAGTGAGTAACCTCATGCCTCTTGCCTTTAAATAATGAGAGATAAAATATAATTAATTTAAATATTTATGACATCATTATATCTTAAGAATATTCATTAATAACACATTCTTGGCACAGCAAGAAATTTGAATTTAAATTGAATTTTGAAATTAAAATTGAATCTCAATTTTACTCTCTTATTTGATACATGCATTGAAATTGAAAATTTAATTTTAAGATTGATTTCATAGAATTAGTATACATTATTTATACAATTTTAATTCTTAATTTAACTTAAAAATTATAATTTGTATCTAAGATTGATTTATAGAATTGAAAAGTAATTATTTTATACAATTTTTAATTCTTAATTTTAGACCTCAAAAATTATAATTTTAAATATAAAAAGTTAAAAAATAATATGTTATAATTAATTATTATTCATTTTTATGGTATATTATTAGAAATTTTTTATCTTATCATATTTTTTTTCTTATCACTCTTTTTTTTATCACTTTTTTATAATTGTAATTCAAGGGTTTTAGAAAAAATAATAAAAAATCAAAGGCTAATTAATAATATAATAAATAATATAAAAATAATATCTAAAAAATATGATAAAAATATTATTATGAAATTATTAATTCATTGATTTTAGTTTTACATATTCAACTATATAGTGTCATACTAGTCAAGTCACTGTCAGTGCACTCAGAACCATCTCGTCAGTGGTTTCTAACCTAACCATTATCACTGAAATCATCCTCCGACAAATCCATCACCACCCACATTTGCGTAACATCACTGACAAACTATCGTTACCAGGAGTGTTCTACCAGCCACCGTCATTTAGCGTCTTCAGACACTATCAACCCTAATCATCCATCGACCACCATCGCTTTACACGTCTATCAACCAACGTCACAGAAGACATTTCATTGGTAGCGTTTAATCACCCTATCATTCGACCACCAGACACACGTCTATCAACCACCGTCATTAACATTTTTTAATTCAATTCAGAATTATAATTTTATATCTCAATTTTTTTATTTTTTTTAAACATAAAAATTAATATTTTTAATTAATTTTTAATTTAAATTAAATTTTATGTTTTAATTCTCAATTTTAATATTTAAATATACCTTAAAGTAATTACTTAATAATTATATTATTTTAGTAATATATATAAGTATTATGTAAATAAAAGTACGTGATACTTTTACATCTTTGGTTTAAACGATATTTATCACACAGGGTCGGATATAGTAACGTGACCTTTAAAAATTCCATAATATTAGTGACTCATATTTAGATTCGTATTTTATATATATTTATTTATGTGATAAAATTAAAATTAAAATGTATAAAAATGTGATAAAATAAATTATAATTAAATAAAAAAGATCATATGAAATATAAAATATTATGAATAAAAGATTATATAAATAATTTTAAAAAGTATTTAAAAACCTATGTCAAGAAATAGTTTGTTACAATTAATATAAAAGATATTACAATCCTTGATCCATGTGTAAAAATATATGTAAAGCGATACTACTCTTTTGAGTGATCGTAGAACTGTTTAAGTTGGCCTCTTTATAGCGTTGCTAGGCGACACTTAAGATTATTGACGAAAGATTCCTAGTTCATTGTGCGAAAAATAGTAAAATAACACGTTTAAGTACATTATTAAAGGTTGATGCTATTTTGTAAAAGTGCTCATATGTTAGTTCATGGTTGTGCTCAAGCAATGACTGACAGGTAGTCAACAGGGAGAAATTATTGGACTTTCCAATAAATGTGCATACATTAAACTAAAATTTGATTTTTTTGAAATTTTTTAAAAATACTTATTAAGAATTAAAAGTAAAAAATGTTTACACATAAAACGCCATTGAAGTATTTAATATATTAATAATCCTAAAAATTTATTTTTTTATGCTGCATAAAATTTTTTATTTTTAAATTCATTAAACTCTAGCCAGCCATCAAATTTCAAACCATCGGCTAGTGACCATATCTATGACATAACCATGCTACGCACACACTTTTACACACAATGCATATGTGAGCCCCACCGCTAACACCCTAGCACTTTTGGTTTATATCATCTCCTTTTCTCTACCAGTCCGCACCAGGTAACGAGTCATTACCACAAAAAAGCGCTTAAATCAACTTCTCATCACCTTTTTTTTGGTACCATGCCACATCAAACACCGACACAACATCATCCAATACAAATCCCATCGATTTAGAGTTTTACCTTCATGTGGAACAAACTTCATTAATCACCACCTAAATTAAGGTGCTTCTAATTTTATACTCTCCATTTTTCTCTCACTTACTACTCAAAATCTTCTCACCTTCTCTCTCTCTTCGCGCTCCACCCTCTCGCCTTCCGAGTCTCGACTCAACAACCAAATGAGGTACACTTGTGTTCTCCGTGAATCAAGGCCACCACTAAACGCATCCTCCAAACCATCCTCCACCTAAGTGCCATCGGCCCACCGCTATTCTCATCGATCTATCACCGTCGCAGATCCTACGACGACTACTATTTTTATGTGTCATTATCCGCTTCCATGCAAGCCATTCTAATCAACTAGCCGACCCGTGGACAACTTCCCCGCTCCACTGCGATCACGTGCCATCAAATCGAACCGTGATCTGACTACAAACCACTATTGCCCCGAAGATCTCACGCCACCTCATTTTAGAATGCAGATTAGGTATAGCATTCTCGCATTCAGACCCGACCTAACTTCATTCATAAATTGTGTTGTCATCCGTCCAATGGGGCTCTCGATTGAAAGTTTATATAAGGACCAGACGCGATATCGATGATTCTGCTTGTCTCCTAGCCACTCAGCGCAAAAGCAACGTGTCAACAGGCACCTTTCGTTTTATTTTTTATAATATTTTCGTCATTTTTTCTCAAAATAGAACATGTTCAAGAAACCCTTCGAGGATTTATTTTAAATGTAAAGTGTTTAAGTGTTGCATTTGTTTCCGATAAAAGGTAATCATATTACATTGATTCCAAATGGCTTGACTCAATGTTTATCCCTTCTTTTTAAAATAAGAGCCTAATTCACTATTTAATAATGACTTAAACCTCTTTTTTATTACGTGATACAATCTATTTGAGAAAAAGCGTAATAATCGGAATGGTCGATATGCTACTGTGAAGCTAAATTCCTAGTTCAAACGGATGCGTGTGACTTCGAGGCTTGTGAGTTATGACTCTTAAATTAATTCAAATTTGGGTAAAAATCAATAAAATTACCAACTAAAATTAAAATCAACTAATTTACAATTATTTTTTAAAGAACTATAGAATCTCCTGAGTTTCTTACTTACACCTAGGGTGATACGTAGGAATGAGGAATTCCTATTCCAAGAGAGTCTTCAAAAATTAAATTCTCATAAATTTATGCTTATTTATTTTTATTTATCTTTAATAAACAAGAGTACAAATATTAAATATTTTCGAAATAGTAATTTTTTTTTTTTGCATAATTGACTCAAGGTACCGTCTCAAGTATGGGTGTGTTAGGGGTTCAATTGTTGGAATTCAAAGTTTCCATCATTCCCACGATGTTTTAATCGATTTCTCGAGAACTAACTGCTTACTACAAGAGGCTAGTTTATTGACTTAGGTTTTCTATTGTTTTCCCTAATAAGATCTCAAATAAATTTGTGGCAACTCCCAATTTTGCACTTGCTATTATAAATCGCTACTCCTGCTAGCCGATCACTTGCCATGATTACGGCTGGTGACTCTAAATTGGGATTACTTGAGAGTCAAGCCCATATAAGTTGGTCATGTACAATTTTGTGATCTTTGCATAGCAATAAGCTTTGTTAAGGTTAACCTTTTTTATCTTTTCATTGCTTAAGGATTCATATTGCAAGCTCCTTGGCATATATTATTTTGAGATTTATAGTGTTAATGTAGGTTATTATGGAGATCTTAGGATAAAGAAAATCTAGTCAGACCCACACATATTTATGCTTTGTCCATTTGTTTTGTAATACAAACCTGGGTAGCCATTTAGGATTATAAAGGCTCGAGACACTCCTTAGGTCAACCACGTGGACTTGATGACGTCATCACAAATTTTGGAGGTAAGGAAAAGGCCCCATGTCCCAGTATGATTGACAGCCTAACTTAGGTAAAATTGTTGGGCGTAGTGAAAAGCTATTTATCAGATGTGACATCCTATTCTGGTTAGAAGAAATTAATGCATAACCTCATTCAGAGTGTGATTTCATATCTCTTAATTAAATCCTATAACTAATGGAGATTCTACCCACCGTAAAATTGTAGCATTCAAAGTTCATTTCGATATATATGGAGTTACTATTAGAGGCCCTTTAATTATCTACATAACGCACAACCACTTCAGAACAGTGTGCTCAATGGAATCATCGAAGACGACAGATCTTCGCATACCAGAATCAGACCTACTCTACACCCCATGTAGGTTAATAACGCCAACACTTATAAATGAGTTCGAAGGCGGAGCGTTTTAATTCTTTGTATCCGCCAATTCCTCTACGTCATTCCACTTATAAATTTATGTTTCAATTGATTGGAAAATAATAATAATAGCATATTATAATGACCATTTCTTAATATAAGAATTCAAGCAAAGATAGATCAGAGATTGTATATAACCTTCATGGCATTACCCAGTAATCTTTACCACCCAAGTAAAGGGAAGACATCATCTCGTATTTTCATGGCATTAACAAGCAAAGAAAAAAAAGAAAGAAAGAAGGAAGAAGGGAGATGACATCATAATCGTATTATTTATAGCATTCTAAATAAAATCATGACAAGATATATCAATTAATACATTTTCATGGCATTCTTAGCATCTCTTTAACCAAGATGACTTCATGAGCAAATCCTTGTATATTGTCTTTGTACTTCAAAGCAGACATGAAAAGCAAGGCTGTTTAACGAGCAGGGCTTAATATTAACATTCTAATGGATGAATTCAAAAACTTGAACCATTGTGCTTCTGAAGAAAATTACAATGAGTCATGGAATAAATACAAAATTCATTGTCACGTTTATCCTGTAAACTCCGCCCAATGTAAGTACAATCGGGAGATTTGGGTTAAGAAGCTTCATGAAGTAAAGGGAAGATCATGGATCAAAATGATGACGCAAGAATGTAAAGTTGAAGTAAAGCTTAGTCTGGGTCAATACCACCAAATTTTAGCCCAATCTCAACATATTCATGGACGCATAACGACTACATAATCCTTCCAATTTTTGAATGACGTGTGTTCGTCGCACACGCTCATAACTATCGTTGGACTTCAAAGCTTAAATGTTTACCTAAGGGAACATCGTATTAGTTCAATCATCGATGATCCTTTCAAAGAAAACTCAGGGAACTATTTCGCATTAGCAAATTGGTTTGAGCTAATTTGTGGTGTCAATTGAACTCTATAGCTCAAGAAATTGGATGATTGAATGTGCGAGATCAAGACAGCGATTGTTAAGACAATCAGTTAAAATTTATTTCCAATTTAAATTATCCAAACTCGTATAACTTCATCTCTCGAGGCATTACAGTCCTGTAGACGATTTCTTTTCATGGATCTTTCCGAGCAGTAGACCATTAAATCACATCAATCTATGTTATTTGGTAACTCATATTATAACTAATTTACTAAATATTTTTGTCAATGGATAAATTAAGATCAATTCCATGTAATGCGGTTCCTTCAATGATCCAATTAGCCACTCCAATATGACTCAAACGTGATAAAACTAACTTAATTAAACTCAATTTAACTTGCTAGCTTCCACGGTGAGAGGATTCTTTGGTAAATAAATGATAAAAAAGAAAAAAGGACAAATGTACTATCATGTCCCGGAGGCCACATTTATTTTGAAGCATCGTATGTTGAGTCACATGACATTGTAATTTAGTTATTTCATTTAATATCATAAGATCATTTTCATTAGAAAAGTAAAGATCTTACACGCTATAAATATAATCCCGTGCTCCTTAGAATCCCCAATTTTATCATGCACACCAGACATTACAGGGATGACTTGACGTGACATGCTCATAGAATATAAGGACCACAAGCATTTATATCTTGCTAAATTGTCGCTAGTCAAGCGATTCCCATAATCCATTGACATCTTCGTGACACAATGGATCGAGCTGCATAGTTTCTTGCATTTCACCGAAGAAAGTTAACAAAACGGGTCATTTGCTGAGATATCAACTCTTCACATTTCTTACATATTAGAGTAATGTATGTATTGAAGTCATCTATCATGATGGTTCTGCGGTCACGTGAATCATTGCTCTTGAGTGCTACACCAAGCAGTCTCAATTGTTGTTCAAATGTAGTATACGTGATTCATTGCTTCGAATTACATGACTTCACTGACTATTCCTACCATTGTTTGACCGTCGGTATATGTTTTTATGCGAGATCAAACAACATCTGGACAAGGTGATTATAACAGTTGCGTATTGGACCATACCGCGTTGGTCATGCATGTCTAATCCTCGAGTAAGAACTCGTAGATGAGGTGATTATCTTACACGCTCCTACATGCTAACATGAGTTTATATTATTAGGGCCTCTAGATGCTGAGCGAGACCAGTGAAATTCATCGCGGTTCGCTCAAGTAGAATCACACGTATAGAGAAATTTCAGCATTTGTTATTACTAAGTGATACTCAAATTCTTCAAGAAATGGAAGATTGAACAATACAGAGGTGACACATTATCATGCTCAGGTTCAATCTAGATATATGGACATGAAGCGAGTAAAATATACAAACATTTAGTTCACGCAGATGAAGTTAACATGTCAGGATCACCGATATTCTTCATGAAGAAGCGTTCCGGATATCAGGACTGTCGCTTATCTAGATACTCATTATTACCTTGTATCTATTAAATGGGATGTTATTATTATCACATTCTCATGAGAACCTAGAGCAAAGGTCACACACATAGGAATTTATTGTTGTGAGCAATTAGACATCAAAGTTGACTAGGTTCTGTCCTAGGCTAGACTGCATCATAAGAGAGTCTAAGGTCATGAACTTGCTTAAATTCCATTTAGTGTGGTTTCACTTGCATATAGGTAGTCACATAGGTGATCAAGCTAGTGCACTGCTAAGGAGGTCGTCAAGGCAGAATCAATAGATCTAACTCCTAGAAAATACCCCATTTGATTGATAGTGTAGGAGATAAGTGACAAGGATTTCTCTTGATCTGATCCCAGCTAGCATCTCACGCAAGTAGACGCTTTACAGACTTCAAGATTGCGTGGGTTACACATTTAGTGAGTCCTGATTTATCGTGTTGGACAACAGTAGGTACCATTTCATTGCGTTGTGGTGCTAGTGATTTGTTTGATCAGAAGTTTCATCTTGCATGTCAATGAGGTAAACTCGAAAAATCACGTTTATTATGGTTCAACTCTTTGCAGCTATGTCCTTGTGTTACTAATCATTTTCCGTAATGTGAATTTTGATTCATATTAATATCTAACAAAAAAAAATTTTATGTGAAAATTAAAATATTTTGAAAAAGAGAAAATCCTAAGGGACGCATAAATTAAAAAGTAAATCATTGGCGTAAATCTTTTTTTTTTTAATTCATCATATGAATTTGTGAAACGTGTTTATAACCCCAAGAAAGTGAAATGAAATTGGCTATATTTACTTTCTCCTTCACATAGAATTGCATCTTTTCATTACCTCACTTGTTGTCCCTTTTGGGCTTGAAAGTTTTCTTCAATCGAAACTCAGACAACGATCACTCAGATAGGTAGACCACCACAACTACGGGGCTTAACACCACCGTTGATTGCCATGGTGACCATTGTAAAGCATAATGAAAAACCGTCATAGCAATGCGAAAGAAAAGGTTAAAATTGCCATAATTTAATTTGAATGGTGAAAAACTAAAACACAAAAAGAAAAGAGAAAGAAAGAATCGAGTGCGCATTTTGAAATGTTAGCGTAGGTGCCGTATCACGACCATGAGGAACGTGGATCCATTATGACATCGGGATCCATCATTAATGGAAGACACCTGGATCCACAATCAAGCATTAAATAGTGTACTTGAAAGCGCAAAACGCTGGGTTTGCCGCGACGCTTTAATTGAACAAGCGACTGTCTTAGTCTCATTTGACAGACAGTAGTTTAGAACAGCGATAGGCCTGTTCTCATAACTACTCTTCAACATTTGTTCAGTAATCCACTAATCTCTAACACACCGTTCCCTCAATCCTCTAAAAAGTCGACCAGTGTCGACTACATGAGCATGATTGCTTTTATTTTCGATAATTTTTAGTATATGAGACAAAGAGGTGTTATGCTATGACAACTATCACTCATGAAGGGTAAATCTAGTCTCATTAAATCCTTAAAATACCATTAAGAAGACTTACACTAGGACAGAAGCACTCTACTTGATAAATCGGAGTTGGCTCTACACATACATAACAAAGCGTTTTTCTCTCTAGCTCGGTTTGACTTGCATTGGGGCAAATCTTTTGTTTCAATATGGCCTTACACTAGATCAAGTTTCAAATAACACTTCGTCAATTCCACTCCAACCGGTTCAACTCAAGCTTTTATGTAGTTAAAGTACAACATAACTAGACTAGAGTTGAGTAAACACTTTTGGTCAATAGGACGAGTTATTCACGACCCTATTCAATCGCAGACTCATATCCAAATTGGGTAAACCACCTAAGATTTCTTTGGTTCAATTTTTCATGATGTAGATGTTCGCGAAGGATAATCATTTGGCTGATAACCTTACTAAGTAAGAGTACTTTTACTACCTCGTGACGCTTCGATTATCCATGAAGATTGAATTTCAATCCATATCAGGATAACAATTACAATTGAGATGAATCCCATACCTTCGCTTACATGAAAATTAAAATCATATTCATCCTTTGTGACATACTTCAAAGAGTAGGTAATACAAACTAAAATCCAAGAAGCTAACTGAAGGTATCTCTTAGTGCAAATTACTTTGACAAAAAATCAGAGCACAAAGATTAAATTATGCATGAATCCGTGAATAATACCTTCTGCAAGATGTGAATATAAGTACAATACTATGATTTGACCATTAAATGGCCCATCCTCTGATGAATTTTCATACCAAAAGAACTTTAAAGTTCTATGATTTAATGCAGCTTAAAAATTAAATATCCCACAAAGATAATATTAGAAATAAGAGGTACCGAGCTAAAAGGAACAATAATACCATTACATTTCGATAAACTGAAATTTAGGCACCACCGCTTAAGCAAATAGTTACTTACAAATAGGCTTAGAAATGGGTTTTAAATCAGGGGTACATATTTATAATTTATGTTTACATTCTATTTATTCATAGGGTGGGAAATTTTTTTGAAGGACTCCACAACATAGTAAATGAAGAAATGTTAAAGGAAGTAGCTAGATTGCAGGACAACAGCTCCAGGGCATAAGGCTTCTTAGCTGTAACTAAGTGATTTAGAACAAAGTTAAATCGGCAATATTTACCGAGGTAGATGCACTCTGGTTAGTAAAAAGCAAGTGGGTTCATGAATAAGGGGTACTATCTATTCTTTCATCATTCTCTAAAGGAGAGTTAATCAATATAACTGGTAATCCAAGAAAATAGGGTCAGTAAAATAGAATGAGAAAGTATGATAAAATGAGTAAATGTAAATTTTAATAAATAATTGTTCAATTTTTTTCAAAAATCTTTTTCATCATCTCTTTGTCATCTCATTTCAATACTCTTAATCAAATGTGTCTCTTTTCTTGACAACGCAGGCATCCCCCAAAGCTTACAACAACAACTAAGCCTTTTCCCATACTAGACGGGGTCGGCTACATGGATTCTTTGTTTTCACACATCCCTATCGTGTGTCATGTTAGTAGTTAACTTCCAATAAGCTAGATCATTCTTTATTGTTTCTTTCCAACACTTTTGTGGTCGTCCTCTACCTCTTTTAATGCTTTCCAAATTTAGTTTTTCTAACCTTCTTATAGGTTCTTCTTTTGATCTTCTTTCTATATGTTCAAACCATATTAAACGATATTCTCTCATTTTATCCTCTATTAGTGTCACTCCTAATTTATTTGTAATAACCTCATTATGTATACGATCTTTTCTTGTATGACCACTCATCCATCTCAACATCTTCTTAAAGTATAGAATACAATGATTTTTTTAATTCAAATCTCTATTATTGAGTTCAAACATCAAATAATCAAAATATTTTAGCATGATCAAACAAGATTGCACAACAAAAGAGATTATGCATTTAGCAGTACCTATATATGTATAGGTACTTTTATATACATAATAATACCCAATGCATAATCATGGATAATCTTTTATTTGACATGATTCAATTGTTTCATCTACCAACATCACCTCACTTCACAACCTTCTACTATTATACCACCTAAACAAACAACAACTACAACAACAACTAAGCCTTTTCCCATACTAGACGGGGTCGGCTACATGGAATCTTTGTTGCCACATATCCCTATCGTGTGTCATGTTAGTAGTTAACTCACAATAAGCTAGATCATTCTTTATTGTTTCTTTCCAACACTTTTGTGGTCGTCTTCTAGCTCCTTTAATACTTTCCAAATTTAGTTTTTCATACCTTCTTATAGGTTCATCTTTAGATCTTCTTTCTATATATCCAAACCATCTTAAACGATATTCTCTCATTTGATCATCTATTGGTGCCACTCCTAATTTGTTTCTAATAACCTCATTATGTATACAGTCTTTTCTTGTATGACCACTCATCCATCTCAACATCTTCATTTTTGTCACAGACATCTTTTGTACATGTTGATGATTAATTGTCCAACACTCAGAACCATAAAACATGGCAAGCCTAATTGCTGCTATATAATATTACCTTTTAACTTTAATGGTATTTGCTTATCACAATGAATACTTGGTGCTCCTCTCTATTTTAACCAACCAGCATTAATTCTATGCGTAAAATCTCCATCAATTCTTCCATCACTCTGAAAAATTGATTCTAAGTATTTAAAACTTTCCTTTTGTGGGATGCAATGTGTGTCAATTTTAATTTTTATGTCATCTTAGGTAACCAAATGATCAAACTTACATTCCATATATTCTATCTTTATTCGACTAAGTCGGAAGCCTTTACTTTCTTATGTTTCTCTCCATAGTTCTAATTTTCTATTAACTTTTTCTTTAGACTCTTCTACTAACACAATATCAACTGCAAATAACATACACCAAGGTACTTCATCTTGAATATGTTTTGTTAACTCATCAATCACCATTATAAATAAGTATGGACTTAAAGTTGATCCTTAATGTAACCCAATATTAACTTCAAAGAAGTGTGTCATTCCTTCATAAGTCCTCACACATGTTTTTACGCGACCGTACATGTCTTTTATAAGGTTAATATATGTCAATGGGATACCTCTTTTTTCCAAGGTTCTCCAAAGAAACTTTATCGGTACCCTATCATAAGTTTTTTCTAAATCAATAAATATCATATAAAGGTCTTTGTTTTTTGCTCTAAAATGTTTCATAAGACGTCTCAAAAGGTGAATCGCTTCAACAGTAGATCTGCCTGTCATGAATCCAAATTGGTTCTCTATTGTACTTGATACTTGTCTTAACATACGTTTGATAATTCTTTCCCACAATTTCATAGTATGGCTCATTAACTTGATACATTGATAATTCACACAATTCTTAATGTTTTCCTTGTTCTTATATGTGGGTATAAGTGTAATCGCTCTCCATTCCTCGGACATCTTTTGATTTCTCTATATTTCATTAAATAGTCTTGTGAGCCAAGTTATTCCTATTTCTCCTAGTATTTTCCAAACTTCTATAAGAATATTGTATGGACATACTGATTTACCACCCTTCATATGTCTAAGAGTCTCTTTGACTTCATTCTTTTGAATACGTCGGTAGAAATTGTGGTTTATAATTTTATGGTTTGGCTAACTCTCCTAAGCTAATACTAACATCTTTATTTTCATTAAAAAACTTATAAAAATAGTTTTCCCATCTATTTCTTATATCATCATTTACTACTAGAATTTTTTCATCCTCATCCTTGATGCATCTAACATAAATAAGATCTTTAGTTTTCTTATCTCTAGCCTTAGCTATCCTAAAAATATCTCTTTAACCCTCTTTTGAGTTGAGTTTTTTATATAAATCCTCTCAAATTTTAGCTTTTGCTTCACTGACGACCTTTTTTCGCTTTCTTATAAGGCTCTAAAGTTTCACTGGTTTTCTTAGCATAATGTAATTTGTAACATGCCCTATTTGCCTTGATTTTATTTTGTACTACTTCACTCCACCACCAAGCTTCTTTTTGTGCCGATACACCTCCCTTAGATATACCTAACACATATTTCGCTACTTTCCTAATATGTATAGCCATATTATTCCACATATCACAGGGTGTACCAATACAATTCCAAACATCTCCTTGAAAGACTTTCTGTTTAAATATATATCCTTTCTCTCTTTTGAGGTTCCACCATTTAGTCCGAATAGCTCGATGCACTCTTTTCTTCTTTGTCCATTTTATTATTTGTAAATCCATAACTAAAAGTCGATGTTGGGTGGTTAAGCTTTCTCCTGGAATTACCTTACAATCTTTATAACACGCTCTATCTTTTTTTCTACAAATAAAGTAATCAATTTGTGTTTGTGATAAGCCACTCTTATAAGTAATTAAATGTTCATCTCGTTTTTTGAAGATTGTATTGACTATAAAGAGATCAAATGACATAGCAAAATTTAAAATCTCCCTACCTTCCTCGTTTATATCCCCATAACCAAAGTTTCCATGAATCCCTTGATATCCTAATGCCTCTTTACCGACATGTCCATTTAAATCTCCTCCTAAACAAATCATCTCCCTTTGTGGAATCTTTTGAAACACCTTATCTAACTCTTCCCAAAAAGTTGTCTATATACTATCTTCTTGTCCTACTTGGGGTGCATAAGCACAAACTATATTCAAAACCTCTGCTCCTAACACTAATTTCAACGTCATGATTCGGTCACCATATCGTTGTATGTCTACTACAATATCCTTTAAATTTTTATTTATGATAATACTAACTCCGTTTCAAGCCTTTTCTTTACATGAGTACCATAATTTAAAACATGTATCCTCTATTTCCTTTGCTTTTTCTCCAACCCATTTTGTCTCTTGTAAACATAGAATATGAATCTTTCTTCGAATCATAGTATCTACCACCTCCATTAGTTTACTGGATAATGTTCCGATATTCCATGAAACAATACGAATCTTATTATCTAGGACTACATTCGAGCGGGATTAACTTCTTTACCCACACCCGTCCATGATGTGGGAACCCTCTCTACAACTGATTCACTACATTCGGGTGAAAATGTAGTGGCCCTTGCTTACTTATTACTGCAGTCAGGCTCTGAACCACATCGCTAGGTGGGAACACCCCAAAGCAATCCTTATAATTTTTGTAATCTATGTTATAAAATCCGACGAAGTTTTGCGTTCACTGTCAGAAAACTAGAAAAATATAAACATATATATGCATATGTGTTTATTAACCATTGTTCTATGCAATCTTTTGTTACTCCTCTAGCACTAAAACTTATACACATGCCAAAAAAAAAGGAGGTAGTTTTGTAGTTTTTTACGTGGTTTTGAAGAGTGATGATAGCAGTTTTAACCGGTTGCAAGTGCTTTTGAAGGTGTACGAGTCGTTGAAGGTGACAGCCAAACAATGTAACAATGTATTATGCATCGTATAAAACTCTCTCTCTCTCTCTCTGGGAAATGGACCGAGAGACCACGTAGTTCGGCTCATTCGTATTTAGCTCGTTTACATGTGCAGAGATAAACGCTTGGAAAAGAAGGGGAAAAACGAACATGCAAATAAAATTTCTCAAGTGTCTCGATGGCTCCGAAAGAGGAGTCCAGATAAGTAGGGATTTCCAAGACGGGAACAAACCCCTTCACGGTCGATTGAACTTGAGAATGCACACCATGCATTGTCTACTCGGCAATGTTTGGGGCTTTTATGAGAAGAAAACCTTTGTCAAACTGTTCTTCCAAAGTCGGTTACCAAGATGATGAATTGGAGTTTGTCTCCCAATAAAGCTTGGCTGAACCGCTTACGAGTTGTCTATGAAAGAACAGCTGCAAATTCAATACCGCAAAATTATTTGCAAGGACCCCGGATCAATCCCTTGCCAGTTAGACTCTTCGATCTTGTAGCAATTCGGGCGAAGAACAAACCTCCTAATTGGTATCCTTGATCCAAATCGTATCTTCAAGTGCACGTGCTCATGCATGAGATTCTTCCCTAAGTTTTACCATGGAAAAATAAATGATCAACTTCCATAGACACATGGTAACCACCAACTACATAGGGATGTTCATGGGACACCTCCCTCCCCTCAGCATATCCCTCGTGGATCCCTGCAGGAAACCGTCGGGAGGAAGACCGGATCCTGTTCACTTCTAACAAGTTGTCTCCCGCAGCAAGAGAAGGGGAGACCGAATCATGCCCATTGTAAACTAATGTTCCTATATAAAAACAGAAAAAATCGATGGAGAACCGAAACTCCGGCTTAAACCCCTTGATAGAAGCAAACCATGACTCTTAAGGAACCTGAATTTTCTACCACCAATGGTGAGGGGTCGAGACCGGGTTCACGGGACGAGGACTTATTATCCCTATCCCCACCTCGATCTCCATTGAAGATTTTCCCACTCTTCTCGTCTCCCTTTTCACTCTTCAAATCCACCCTGTTCCGTGTAGGTTCCCGCAGGAAGCGGGGATCTCCTCCCTACGAACATCCCTAACAACTACTCGCATTTCCCTTTTACTGAAAGGACGTAGCATCATGATGAAGAAAAAACTTGATGGAACATGAATTGCAAACGCCTATAAAGATGAACCGTGGGATTCTTTTTCTTTTCTTTTTTTTTGTTGGGAAAAGGGAGAAAGCAAGCCATTGACAATGAATCAGTTTCATACAAAAATCCCAGAAATACGCAGGAAACTGTGAAAGGCATATGCAACACAAACAGGAGCCTGAAAATAGAGGACAAAACCAACTAGAATCTAGTGTCGTGACCTCAGTCACTCCAATTATCGCAATCCACGGACTCTGACCCCCTCCCGTTAGCCTCATCCTGCATGTTGTATAAGATGGATCAACACTTGTGACGCACAGAAGAGCCAGGGAAAAGGACTCGGGTGTAATGTGACAGTAAATTCAAAGGCACAACCAGAAATTGAGATATCAAGGGTATCACATAAGCTTCTCGAAACTTAGACAGCTTGGTGATCAAGAAGCTAAAGAGCTAAACAAAGATCTTGAATGCCTGATATTGTTTTGATCCATAGAGGCATGAAACATTATACCAGTCTGAGTCGATAACTCCCCAGTATAGGTAGAAGCTATTAAAGGCTGTCAGTTACCTCTTTGATAGGTGCAGAAACAGGGGCCCAAACAAGAATTTGCCTATCATCGCTTCCAGTATATAATTCCTGTTGAACAATAATCAGAAAGATGATCTGATAAAGGTATACATCTTACCATGCAAAATTTCCTACTTTCTGAAACATGACAAACCTGGTCTGTTGAGCTAAAGCAGCAAGCATTGACACATTCATAATGACCACGAAATGTTGAGATAACTTTGCCAGACCACATATCATATGCCTGAAGTTTATTAAAATTGAAAATTATTATTATTTTTCATACATTTGACTGTGGAAGCATATCTTTCACTACTGAGACAGAAAACAAAGGGGAAACTACCTTCACAGATGCTGCACATGGAACAAATACAAGTGAAAACTCTGATGCAACAGCTAGTTGTATATTCTTACTCTGGAATCTCGTTGTGTCATAGTTTACCAGAGTGTTGCACCCAGATTCAACGTCCCACAACCTTAACCTCGAGTCAGTACCTGCATGAGAGAAATTTTCAGCAACCATGTGAAAACTAAGTCCATAAATAACTACATCCACATGCTCGGACACCATTAACCAAAAGGAACAACAGCTAGAACTTTGGTACGCCATAGATATATTAACAATTTGAGTTCAGGAATGTGAGGACACTTAAGCTTTTTCAATGTCTCGTATATTATAGTATTAAAGGAGAGTTACAAGAAATGAGGAGTGTCCTTCAGACATGTAATATTAACACATTACGATGGAACTGTAATTTATTAAAAAGATGTAGAATACAACAGAAATCATAATCTGCTCTTGCTTCAACAAAAGTCACTAAATTAAGTAGCGAGCACCACAATAAGAGGATTATGGCAGCCAATGGTTGCATCTTCAACTAAACTACACATCTATACGTTCACCACAAAAGGATGCCCCAGTTACCATCAGTAATGGCTGGTTCGATGTGCCACTTGGAAGGGCACCTTCCTCCGTCCAATTTCCAACCTACTAGTTGCGAAAGAAAGCATCATGTTATATAAAGATGACATTGGAGTTCAGTGTCAAAGCAGGCTCACGCCCATTGAAAGATGAGATGATAACCTAATGATCCAACACATTGAGTAGGAACTGGAATGTGAAGGTTACTTTAAATCCCATCAACTGAATGTCCCATTTGTAAGGTTCAACTACCTTCACTTTACCTTTTCTCTCTCCTAATTCTCACTGCCACATCTTTCTTTAACTAGGGAGGATGGGGAAGAAAATGCGAAGGGAGGAATCAAGCCTAGAATGAGTGACTTGTAATTCTTCTTAGTGGCTTCTTATAGTTATGATCCAGAACCAGGAGAATAGCAGGAGTACAGCATTCATGGCAAGTTATGCAGCACCGAACCTCAAAGTGGATAGAAAGGTCTATAAGTTGATAAGATGACATGCCGTTTGCCATATTGATATAGACTTCAATGCTGGTTATAACAAGTTCCAACAGTGACCACAATACAACAGGTTAAGATCTTTATTCTGATAAAAACAAATGCATAGCAGAATGCAGAAAACTGATGGAACGTGTGGGCCTAACTTTACAGTGTTGATAAGTTCACAACGGAAAAACAATCAAAATCTTGTGATGCCAGTTAAAATTTACTATGAAGCAGTCGTCATCCATAGTTAAGATAAGGTGGTCAGAACTAACCAGCACTCAGCAAATGCATTCCATCTTCAGTTGTCCGTAGTCCTGTCACAGCACCAAAATGAGCTGTGGCACGACTGTGAGCAGATCCCTTCGGTTGAAGTTTATAGAGAGACCATGAGTGCCTTCCTCCATTTGGAGCCACTACTCTTTTTTGTGGCAGTCGCACTGTTGCAGGGTAGCATGAGTCCAGGGGCTGTAGTCCTGAAACCTGTATACGCTACAAAGTTAATTATGCATGGGGATTATGTTGTTCATCCAAGACAACCGCGACATGTATGGTGGGAGACAGCCAGTACCTTCACTAGCCAATTACGGAAGAAATATAATGGCATTTGTCATTACATCATGAAAACATCAAACAAGTAAGAACAACTTTGCATGAGAGGTCTCATCATACAGAAGCCTTCCTGCTACCTGATGTCTAGTAAGTTTAAAAATTTCCTGTTTCTCTTAGATGAACCAGACAACATCCCGTCCATCCCAATGGAAACTCAACAATTTATCATTCACAAAGAAAATAAAGCAAACATCTTAGAAGAACAACAAGATATAAATCACGCAAAATCAGCAAATTACTTCACGGACAAGTCCCACAAACCATATGATCATATAATGCTTGCTTCTAAAATTTTCCAGAGTAGAACTTCTCTAGCCACTGGTAACTAAGTGGCTATGTTTTAAGAAAAGAGATGCTGAAAAAAGCTAGTTATCAAAAGGCTGCACCACCTGTATCAATGATATTTAATGCCTGTCATTTTTCTTCCTAAAGCAAACATCTCTACTTATTGGCAATTAATGCCTATTTCTAAGGGAAGTAACGCATGATGAGTTCACCTTTTTTACCATTATCTGAGCTTTATCTATGAAAAGGTAGGACCTAATTAGACAGAAAGTATTGTATAATCAGCATCAGGTAACAATTTTTCTTTTTCAGGGAAAATAATGAATGAAAACAACCGTATTATGCTGCATGGGCTCTTTGGTGTTTGACTTGGGCCTAAAACCAAAACATTACTGAGAGTCAAACAGGGAGAACAATGTCATTCACAAATTATTACAACTAACACGTTCTTATAAAATGCTCTCCATCCTTTTATTAATAACCACAGATTAGGATGCGAAATTAATACATTCTAATTCTGGTCCTACAATAAGTGAACACAAAATAAGGCGTTCACTTTGAAGATTGGCTAAAAGAGCATGGCTGGAATATGAAAACAAGATCGCTGTTCTAAGAGAACAGTGTTTTCTCCTACAGCTAGCCTCATTACGTACAACTATGAGTTTGACCAGGTTGTTTTAATTGGAGTTCATGGAGGAGGCGGAAAATTAGTGAAAAATAAATAGCAACAGAGAATAGAACTGAAGAACTAGAGCTTTGACCAAGTTAACGATGGTTTCACTGCTGTTGTAATGACGATGATGCTTCAACGTGTTGAATGGAGCAGCGGATATCCAATACACATAACAATCATGAGTCACCAAAGGATGACTATGAAAATCCTTAGAAAAGGCTAGAATAATAGCAAATGCACTTAATAATAACAAATATACTCAAAAGAATCTATATAAATTGGCCAAGAAGGCTTATATTTATTGAATACAAGGTGAGTATTTATAGAGTGGAGAGAAGAGAGAGGAGTAAGGTAAATAGTGGGCAGCCACCACCTGCAGAAGATAGCAATTGGGCAAAGCTAACGGCTAGTAAGGTTACCGTTAGGCTACCCTGGTAGCCCTGATGGCTTAGGTGGCTATGGTCCTGATTACATGTATTTACACTTTCATAATAAGAAAAATATAGTAAAATATTCAAATAAATACATGTATTTTAACACTTCTTAAACTAACGGTATCATCACCGAAAGTTTGCTAAAGCGTAAAGCCGATAGTGATTTGGTGAAGACATATGTAAGTTGATACTCATGACAGCACCCATATGTACAGTAGTAGGTGCATGCTAAAATTGACTTAAAGTATGCACAACACGAATGATATCAGAACGAGTAATGGTTAGGTACGTCAATGATCCGACCATCGGTCAGGAAGGAGTGGGATCCCTGAGTGGTTCACCATCTGTAAGTCTCATTTTTTGGTTAATCATCTCAGGTATCTCAATTATCTTGTCATCTGTTAGGCCAGATCTAACAACAATATTATTAACAAAATTAGTTTGAACAAAGAAAACCTCTATCATTTCTTGTTACCTCAATACCCAAAAAGTATAGTAGATGTACAAGATTCTTCATTTCAAACTATCCCAAAGACATCACTCCTATAATGTTCATATCATCTACATATAGCAAAAAAATAACAATACCTACAGTAGATCGCTTTATAAACAAAGTAGTATCATTATAACAGGCACTAAAACCATTACATGTCATAAATTCACTCATTTTGTCAAACCAAGCCTTAGGAGCTTGTTTAAGTCCACATAAAGACCTTTTAAGATGAAGAACTTGATTCTTTGGAATGTTAAGTAGTGTTATCTGTATCACAACTTATCGCTCTATATCGTGCGATATGGGTATCGATACAGTGCGATACGTATCATACACGATACGATACACATAAGATTATCGCAATTCACAACATATCACTCCGTATCGTGTCGTACGATACGGGCGATACGGCCAGGCTCCCTGGCCGAACGTAAACCCCCATTTTTTAGGGTTTCCTTGGTTTCTTCAAACCTCCCTAAGCCTTCTTTTGGTGGTTTTTCTCCTTCTTGGTTTTCAAGGCTCCAAAAACGACCTCTACCGTGTCCGTGCAAGCCTCTTAACTCGGATTTTGGTATATTTTTTTTCATTTTTTCCTTTGTATTTGTTGTTTTTTTGTGTTATTTGTATTTTTCTTTTTTTGAATGACAAAATATGAAGTTATTAAGTGTGTGGATATGATTTTTATTGCATTCATGAAGTGGGAGACACTCTATTTGAGTGTTATTTGAAATTTTGAATATTGGGGATTTACGAAGTGCTTTTATTTTCAGGTTGTTGATTGAATTAAAGTGCTCAAGTGAGATGGCAGGAAGGTGTGTTAGAGACTCCCATTCTAAATCTCATGAACCGGCATGGCAGTGGGGTATACCAGTTGAGGGTTACAGATTAAATATCATATGTTTATTTTGTGAGAGGGTGGTTACTGGTGGAACTTCACAGTTGAAACACCACCTAGCATTGACTACGAAAGAAGTTGTTCCTTGTACAGGCAGAGTTAGAAGTTTGACAGAAGGCATTAAATGGTAATGTCTTCAGATGATTCAAAGTATACAAGAGAGGAGGCAACAAAAGGATGATTTGAAGATGTTTGAAGAAGATGATTATGATATTGGATTTGGATTAACAGAGATGGGTAGTAGCAGTTCACAACCACCTAACAGGGGAAAGAGGGTTGCTCAATACTTTGGAGGTGGTAGAAGAGGAAGTTTAAAAAGGAGTAGAGGAAGAGTTGTTTCTAGCATATATTCATTTTTTCCTTCTACCACTACACCTAGTGCTCAACCTGAAATTTGTACTGCTTCAGAACAATTGCATGATCAGGCAGACCATGATGCATGCATTCCATTCAATGCAGCAAACAGTTTTTATTTTCACTAGAAAAAACTTATAATAGAGTACCGAGAAAGGTTCTTTGGAGAACTTTGGAAAAAAGAGGTATCCCATTGACATACATTAACCTTATAAGAGACATGTACGATGGTACAAAAACATATGTGAGGACTCATGAAGGAATGACAAACTTCTTTGAAGTTAATATTGGGTTACATCAAGGATCAACTTTAAGTCCTTGGTGTATGTTATTTGCAGATGACATTGTATTAGTGGAGGAGTCTAAGGAAAAAGTTAATAG
Source organism: Brasenia schreberi (assembly GCA_036023115.1). Lineage (NCBI taxonomy): Eukaryota > Viridiplantae > Streptophyta > Magnoliopsida > Nymphaeales > Cabombaceae > Brasenia > Brasenia schreberi. The sequence goes on from JAYKKT010000036.1 coordinate 7,121,625, forward strand.
AAAATTGGACCTATGGAGAGAAACATTAGAAAATAAAGGCCTCCGACTTAGTAGAACAAAGACAAAATATATGGAATGTATGTTTGATCATTTGGTTATCTCAGAGGACATAGAAATTAAAATTGGCACACATTGCGTCCCCCAAAAAGAAAGTTTTAAATACCTAGGGTCAATTTTTCAGAGTGATGGAAGAATTGATGGAGATGTTACACATAGAATTAATGCTTCTTTGTGATAAGAAGATACCATTAAAGTTAAAAGGTAAATATTATAGAGCATCAATTAGGCCTGCCATGTTTTATGGTTCTAAGTGTTGGGCAGTTAATCATCAACGTATACAAAAGATGTTTGTGACAAAAATGAAGATGTTGAGATGGATGAGTGGTCATAAAAGAAAAGACCGTGTACATAATGAGGTTATTAGAAACAAATTAGGAGTGACACCAATAGAGGATAAAATGAGAGAATATCGTTTAAGATGGTTTGGACATATAGAAAGAAGATCAAAAGAAGAACCTCTAAGAAGGTATGAAAAACTAAATTTGGAAAGTATTAAAAGATCTAGAGGACGACCACAAAAGTGTTGGAAAGAAACAATAAAGAATGATCTAGCTTATTGTGAGTTAACTGCTAACATGGCACACGATAGGAATCTGTGGAAACAAAGAATCCATGTAGCCGACCCCGTCTAGTATGGGAAAAGGCTTAGTTGTTGTTGTTGTAGAAGACTGGATTATAGAAGACAATGAAGAAAATACCCTCCTACCTGACGAAGACATTGCATGGATTAATTTGGAAGGAGCGCAACAACAGTATCAAGGAGATGAAGAATTTGATTTCCAAGCAGAAAGTGTTGCTGATGAGGATCTTCAGTAAGGAGAAGACAAAGATTATTTCGTTGATGATCCTGATTACAATTTATAAAATGTAAATGTATTTCATTTTTTTATTCAAAATATATAAATTTGGATGCAATTGTTCAATGTTGAATGCTCAATATATAATAAAGTTTGCATTATATGAATTTAAGGAAATTACCAGATTTTTCCAAAATTTTCCTGATTTTTTTCAGATTTTTACTATTTTTTATTTTTTAAATATTTTTTTAATATTAAAGTACGATACAGGCGTTACGATACGATTGTATCGTGGAGCCCAGCGATACATGATACGATACGCGTCAAACAAAACTGATGTTAAGACCGAGAGGAGGTTCCATGTAAACCTCTTCTTTTAGTCACCCATCTAAAACAGCATTCTTAACATCCATTTGAAAAATATTTCAGTTTTTAATTACAGTAAAAGTAATAAAAGTCCTAACAATTGTCATTTTGGCTACTGGAGAAAATGTCTCTTCGTAGTCAATACCATATTCTTATGAGTATCCTTTGGTCACTAGCCTACCTTTGTATCGTTCTAGGGTACCATCACCATTGGTTTTGATTTTGTATCTACACCCTATTGGTTTCTTTACGTGTCATAATTTTTCATGTGTGCTCTATGTATAGCATCGAGTTCCTTGTTCATCACATGAATCCTAGGATGTTTGAGGTTCCTTAAATGTTTTGGGTTCCTATATAGCTAAAATTGTAGTTAATAAAGCTCTATGTCTTGGAAAAAAGGTTTTATAAGAAACGAATCTATCAAGAAGTCTACAATCCTTATTGGATTTTCTTGCAGTAGGTTCGATAGTTTCTGGAGTTCTCCTAATGTAATGTCTTTCAAAAGGAGTTAAAATGTGCCTAGAAGATATTGATTCATCATGTTGACTTTCTTCGCTTCCTTTTGGATTACCTAAAATACTCAAGAAGGAATATCTAGTTTCATCAATGGAGTTAGTATAGCTGACCCCATCTAGTATGGGAAAAGGCTTAGTTGTAGTAGTATCAATGGAGTTAGTAGATTCGTCTTGAAACATAAATTCATTTTCAAAGAATTTAACATCTCTTGACACATAGAGCTTGTCGTTCTACCATACCCTAAAAACACACATTCAATTGCATGTGGAGATAGTTTATCTTCTTTGTTTATAAAATATAAATACAAAGCATTTACACCCAAATACTCTTAATCTATAATAGTTAGGTATAAGTTTAAAAAGTTTTTCAACACGAGAGATATTTTGTAATACTAATAAAGGCATATGATTTATTAAATAGACAAAAGTCATAATGACTTCTGCCTAAATATTTTTAAGAATTTCACCAGATACTAACAAGGTTCTAGTAGTTTCCACAATATGTTGATCTTTCGTTTGACAATACCATTTTGTTAGAGAGTTTTAGTATAAGATTTTGATGAAGAATCCCATGGTTTTCAAGATACCTTTCAAATTTATTTGACACAAATTCTAAAAGATCTAAATATCTTTATTTAATAATCAAATTTATTCTTAACAAAGTTATGAAAAATAACAAAAATTTTAAAGACATCGAATTTGGCCCTTAATAGATATACTCATGTATATCTAGTAAAGTCATCAATAAAGATGACATAGTAGGAGACTCTTCCTTTTGACATGATGGGTACGGGACTCCAAACATCCGAATGTACAATTTAAAACGGTTTGCTTGTAACATATGGTTGATTTAAAATTAGAAGATGTTGCATTTTGTCAAGAACACAATCTTTAAAAGAGAATTTTTCAATATTTTTTTATTTCAATGGGACATTCATACAACTTTTGAATACTCAAATGGCCAAGTCTTTTGTGCCATAGTTGTTCATCACTTGATAAAACATTGGAGTCCAAAATTATGCATATAATCCATTAAATAGAGTCCTTCTCTGTGGCCACATCCAATTACCTTCTTTGAGAGGCAATCCTTAACAATGTAACCCGTAGATGAGAAGGTTATAACACAACCATTATCCAATATTTTAGATACGAAAAGTAAATTTAAATTTTATTTTAGAACACTAATTTTAGGAATTTAAAAGTCTTTGTTTTGAAGGTCCCCTACTTTGTCAACCTTTAGTTTTGTTCAATTAGTGGTAAACACACATGATAAAGGTTTTCTTATGCATAAATTCAAAAGTTTTTCATTGCAAGTAATACTAAATGAAGCACCCGAATCAAGTAACCAAGGAGTCATGCCTTGTGTGTCATGGGTGGAAGTAGGGCGTACTGCAACCATGATTGTCTTCTCCTTCAATTGTGCTTCAAGAAACTTTACTTTTTCATGGAGAGCAAGAATGGAGGAAGAAGAGCTTTGTTCATCTACCAAGACCACCTTCTTCTTTAATCTTAGCAATTCGGCCTAATATGTCTCACCTCCTTACAAAAGTGGCAAATTATTTTTCTTTTTGTTTCACTTGATCCTTCGATCTTAAAATATGAAAGCTGATATGTTTTAATGTGTGATTTGGGCGTTGATGCGGCTAAGGCAAAATATTTTTGAAGCCTAGCTTTATTAAGTCTTGTTTTCGTCATTTTGAGGTAAGCAAAAACCTCTTCTTTATTAGGGAAGGGCTTATGATGTATAAGAGAGGGGCTTATGATGTATAAGAGAGGATCTTACTTCTTCGAATTCCTCTCTAAGACTTCTCAAAAATTGATATATGAAGTCTTCGTTTTCTTTACTTTGTCTTTCACTAAGACATTGTTTACACTTTTGCTTATATTCATTTAATTGATTCCACATATTGGAATACTCACTATAGAACTCATTCACCCTTTTGTCTCCTTGTCTTAGTGATGAAATTTTATCACATAATGTCATCCTATGTGCCTCATCACTTTGAACATGGGATTTCTTAAGTATCTCATGCTTCTTTGAACCCCACCCATGTAAGGGATCACCCTTGCATGGTCGGTCCCAAGCCCGGATATAGGAGGAGGGTTGTGTTAGGATTCTAACACCCAACATAAAACTTTGTCGAATTTTTATACCATGGATTACATTCTCATGCTTCTTTGACATTGGTAAAGTCGGTCAAGGTGTCTCTAATGTAATCACTCACATTAATCATGAGAACCCATAAGATCGTCCTATGGTCTCCTTCAAATTTCTCCTTTTATTCCAAAATGACATTTGTAGTTTCACCTTCAATCCACTCACATAACCCCATAATCTTTTGAAATATAAATAATTTTTCATTGATTGGGCTCATGTTTTGTAGTTAAAAGTTGTTAATCGAAAATTAAAACCCTTTTCTTTTATTTCAATGAGTAAAAGCTTCAAAGGAGTGAACTTACTTTAATAAATGCTTGAAGAAGCCCATTAAATCTCAAGTCCCTTTAACGGAGACTTTTAGGCTTTGGCACGCTTCCCGAGGTAGTGACTTGATATTCACGAAGAGCAGATAACTCTGATACCATGTAATGAAGATTATACTTTAATGTGTTGAATGGAGTAGCGGATATCCGATACACGTATATAACAATCGTGAGTCACCATATGATACTATGAAAAGCCTTAGAAAAGACAAGAATAATAGCAAATGCACTTAACAATAGCAAATACACTCAAAATAATGTATATAAATTGGCCAAGCAAGCTTATATTTATTGAATACAAGGTGATTATTTATAGAGTGGAGAGAAGAGAGAGGAGTAAGGTAAATAGTGGGCAGCCCATTCAGCAGCTGGCTGCAGAAGATAGCCATTGGGCAGAGCCCAACGGGTAAGGTTACCATTGGGCAACCCTGGTGGCCCGAGTGTCCCTGGTATGGTACTTGATTACATGTATTTACACTTTCATAATGAAAAAAAATACAAAAATACATGCATTTTAAGGGTTATCACCTCCAAGTCCTACCATGCTGGAAAATATACTTAAGTATTGGCATGTGATGCTTCCACCTGAACGATTATAAGTACAGGTGCAATGAACGTATTTGTGATTCGATGAGCCTTTCAATAATCAAATGCACCAAAATCTACGTGAACTTGAGGTTGGATGAAATTCAGTCCCATGTTATCAGGCCACTTTAGGAGGGATTATGTTAGACATATCAATAAATTTTAAAATGAGAGACTAATGTCAGAGGAAAATACTTTTGATGATATGCGCACAGAGGTTGGAGGTCGCCTCCCAGACTGAGTCTGGAACTGATCTAAAACACGGAAACAACCTGCTCTTCTGATGTCCCAAAAGCGAATTGCTCCATCACACCCTCCAGTTACTAAAATCCATTCGCTTAATGAGGACCATTGTATAGAGGAAACACCAGCTGCGTTGAATTGCATTATTAAGTTACTTTCTGTCACAAAAGACAGATGCACAGGAACCAGTCACCCACTTTTATACTTTTACACTAAAATCGCTACATATGGTAAGTTCTTAGGCATAAGACAACTAAGAGAGAATTTTGTGAAACAAAGGTGTTCAACTACAAAATCAACAAATAGCAATAGCTCTAGTTACAGATAAACAACTACTACAACAACTAAGCATTTTCCCATACTAGACGGGGTCGGCTAATAGCTCTAGTTACAGATGTAATGTGTAAATCAAACCTTTGTCATCATAAACATGTCTCAACAAGATCTGTACATGAAGCACAAGTGATCAAGTTTAAGTAAAATAAACCATGTGAAAATGCAGAAATAGGTCAACCCCTTCTTTAAAGAGCACTTTCTTAAAATAGTTACAATTGGATCCATACCTCTCCTACCTAGTGGACGACTAAAACAAACACCAAGTTCGCCATGACCTTGACACCCTGGTGGTGCACACATCTGGTAGGGTATGCCCAACCCCAGCTTCAGAACCAAAACCAAGCCTTTCTTCCCACATGAAGTGGCATCAGTCATAAGCATTCTAATAATCTGCCCCCAATTTAATCAAACTCAGGCTTGCCATCAAAACAAAAAGTCATACTAGGCTTCTTAAGGCATAAAATTTCTTAACATTAACCTTAACCAAGCAGTTTCCCAGACTAATTGGGGCCACCGGGAGGATGCAACACTAGGGCTGCCTAAAAGGTCACCGGTCCTAGACTCCTAGTATTGTTTTCTGTTAAGGATGTTAAAGAAAGTCGTGCATGTAATTTTGGGTCTTATGTCACTTTAGTTATAGCTAATACTTATTAGGGGTAGATTAGGAAGTTAAGTTAGATAGGGTATAAGTAGGTCATTAGGGTTAATTTTATCTTAACGTGAGGTGTTGCTGGACGGCTGCCCTAGAGGAGCCGCAAGAGCAGATTGGAGGAATGCCTCCAATCTGTGTTTTCTTGTAAGTCGACTATTGATTTTATTATTGAATATGTTTCTTAAGATGGTATCAGATGTCAACCTGTTTTTTTTGGACTATTAAAAATTGTGAGAGGCGTGATTCGTGATCTTCTGCGCCTGCTCTCTATTTTATTCTGCCCTCAAGGATTTATTCTCCAGCAGCAGCCTTCATTGCGGCGATCAAGGTCTTCTGTTTCGGAACTTTTGGGTTGTCGATCTTGATATTAGTCAATGCTAGTTTTTTTTTCTGTTTGTATTGTGAACCACAACAGAGAAACGGTGCAGAGATTACATATATTCACTGAAGATTCCTCTTCTGGCTTATTTCTTTGTTGGCGTGCAGCAACTGCCGGAAATCTTGTTTTTTTTTAGTTATGTGCTCACACAAGATCAAGCCGATTGGGAAATTGGGATCCATGTAGTCAAACCCATTTGTTGCTAGAGAAATCTTAGTTTTGGTTTGATGGTTAACATTTTCGCCAAGTCACTGTTGCCTGCAGTAAAATGTTTTAACTTCATGTAGTTGTGATTCCAAATAGCATACCAAGGCACACACAAATCCTATAAACTTCAAACTTCATATTCAAGTGGTTGTAATTTGGTTCTTATAGGACATACAACAACAACAACTAAGCCTTTTCCCATACTAAACGGGGTCGGCTACATGGATTCTTTGTTTCCACAGATCCCTATCGTGTGCCATGTTAGCAGTTAACTCACAATAAGCTAGATCATTCTTTATTGTTTCTTTCCAACACTTTTGTGGTCGTCCTCTAGATCTTTTAATATTTTCCAAATTTAGTTTTTCATACATTCTTACAGGTTCTTTTTTTGATCTTCTTTCTATATGTCCAAACCATCTTAAACGATATTCTCTCATTTTATCCTCTATTGGTGCCACTCCTATTTTGTTTCTAATAACCTCATTATGTATATGGTCTTTTCTTTTATAATCACTCATCCATCTCAACATCTTCATTTCTGTCACAGACATCTTTTGTACATGTTGATGATTAACTGCCCAACACTCAGAACCATAAAACTGTAAATAAATATCGACAATCAAATATTGATATTTCCGGAATCAAATCCACCAAATCGCCAAGAGTCAAGTGGCATTCAATCACGAATGCCAATCTTAAAGAATATCGAATACGAAAGCGAAAGCACGTACACAACAAGTCAAAAGCAGTGCCAAGACTGCATAATTTATTCATTGATTAATGATGTATTTATAGACATTTACATGAGAAGCAAAGAGAGCAAAGAAGGGCTTAAGGAGAGGAGGCTAGTGCTGGCCCTGTCCAGCACTAGCCGTTGGGGTCCCCAACGGTTGGGCTAGGGCCATGGTGGCCCTCGTCCTCTTCCATTAAGATGGCACGGGCCGGCTCGTGCTCCTATTACATTAACAAAAACATGGCAGGCCTAATTGCTGCTCTATAATATTTACCTTTTAACTTTAATGGTATCTTCTTATCACAACGAATACCTGATGCTCCTCTCCATTTTAACCAACCAGCATTAATTCTATGTGTAACATCTCCATCAATTCTTCCATCACTTTGAAAAATTGACCCTAGGTATTTAAAACTTTCCTTTTGGAGAATGCAATGTGTACCAATTTTAATTTTTATGTCCTCTGAAGTAGCCAAATGATCAAACATACATTCCATATATTCTGTCTTTGTTCTACTAAGTCAGATACTTTCTAATGTTTCTCTCCATAGTTCCAATTTTCTATTAACTTTTTCCTTAGACTCCTCTACTAATACAGTGTCATCTGCAAATAACATACACCAAGGTACTTCATCTTGAATATGTTTTGTTAACTCATCAATCAGGACTTAAAGTTGATCCTTGATGTAACCCAATATTAACTTCAAAGAAGTTTGTCATTCCTTCATGAGTCCTCACACATGTTTTTACACCATCATACATGTCTCTTATAAGGTTAATGTATGTCAATGGGATACTTCTTTTTTCCAAAGTTCTCTAAAGAACCTCCCTCGGTACCCTATCATAAGCTTTTTCTAGATCAATAAACATCATGTGAAGGTCTTTCTTTTTTGCTCTAAAATGTTTCATAAGACGTCTCAAAAGGTGAATCACTTCAACAGTAGATCTACCTAGAATGAATCCAAATTGGTTCTTTGTTATACTTTATACTTGTCTTAACCTATGTTCGATAATTATTTCCCACAATTTCATAGTATGGCTCATTAACTTGATACCTCGATAATTCGCACAATTTTGAATGTCTCCCTTGTTCTTATATATGGGTACAAGTGTACTTGCTCTCCATTCCTCGAGCATCTTTTGGTTTTTCCATATTTCATTAAATAGTCTTGTGAGCCAAGTGATTCCTATTTCTCGTAGTATTTTCCAAACTTCTATAGGAATATTATCTAGTCCTACCGATTTACCACCCTTCATATGTTTAAGAGCTTCTTTGACTTCATTCTTTTGAATACGTCGGTAGAAAGTGTGGTTTATCTACTTTTCTGATTTGGCTAACTCTCCTAAGCTAATACTAACAACTTTATTTTCATTAAAAAGTTTATAAAAATAGTTTTTTCATCTATTTCTTAAATCATCATTTGCCACTATAATTTTTTCATCCTCGTCTTTGATGCATCTAACATAATTAAGATCTTTAATTTTCTTATCTCTAGCCCTAGCTATCCTAAAAATCTCTTTCATCCTCTTTTGAGTTGAGTTTTTTATATAAATCCTCCAAAATTTTAGCTTTTGCTTCACTTACGGCCTTTTTCGCTTCCTTCTTTGCTTTCTTATAAGCCTCAAAAGTTTCACTAGTTTTCTTAACATAATGTAATTTGTAACATGCCCTCTTTGCCTTGATTTTATTTTGTTCACTCCACCACCAAGCTTCTTTTTGTGCCGGTACACCTCCCTTAGATACACCTAACACATCTTTCGCCACTTTCCTAATATGTATAGCCATATTGTTCCACGTATCACAGGGTGTACCAACATAATTCCAAACATCTCCTTAAAGGACTTTCTGTTAAAATATATCTTCCTTCTCGCTTTTGAGGTTCCACCATTTAGTCTCAATAGCTCGATGCACTCTTTTCTTCTTTGTCCATTTTTTTTATTTGTAAATCAATAACTAAAAGTCGATGTTGGGTTGTTAAGCTTTCTCCTGGAATTACCTTGCAATCTTTACAACACACTCTATCTTTTTTTCTACAAAAAAAGTAATCAATTTGTGTTTGTGATAAGCCACTCTTATAAGTAATTAAATGTTCATCTCATTTTTTGAAGATTGTATTGACTATAAAGAGATCAAATGCCATAGCAAAATTTAAAATCTCCCTACCTTCCTCATTTATAACCCCAAAACCAAAGTTTCCATGAATACCTTGATATCTAATGCCTCTTTACTGACATGTCCATTTAAGTCTCCTCCTAAACAAATCATCTCCCTTTGTGGAATTCTTTAAATCACTTTATGTAACCCTTCCGAAAAAGTCGTCTTTGTACTATCTTCTAGTCTTACTTAGAGTGTGTAAGGACGAACTATATTCAAAACCTCTGCTCTTAACACTATTTTTAACGTCATTATTCATTCACCATATCGTTATATGTTTACTACACTATCCTTTAAATCTTTATTTATGATAATACCAACTCCGTTTTGAGCCTTTTCTTTACCTGAGTACCATAATTTAAAACATGTATCCTCTATCTCCTTTATTTTTTCTCCAACCCATTTTGTCTCTTGTAAACATAGAATATGAATCTTTCTCTTAATCATAGTATCTACCACCTCCATTAGCTTACCAGATAATGTTTCGATATTCCAAGAACCAATACGAATCTTATTATCTAGGACTAGCTTCCTTACCCCCACATCCGTCCATAATCAAAATGCGGAGGCCCTCTCTGAAAATTATTCACTGTATTCGGGTGGCAATGTAGCGAGACTAGCTTCTTTACCTACACCCGTCCATGATGTGGGAACCCTCTTTGCAATTGATTCACTACATTCGGGCAAAAATGTAGTGGCCCTTGCTTACTTATTACTGCATTCGGGCTCTGCAGCACGTCGCTAGACAGGGACACCTCAAAGCAATGCTCATAATTTTTGTAATCCATGTTATAAAAATCCAACGAAGTTTTATGCTGGCTGTCGGAAGCCTAACACAATCCTTCTCCTTTATCCGGGCTTGGGACTGGCAATGCAAGGGTGATCCCTTGCATGGCCTAACACAAATCCTTCAAACTTCATATTCAAGTGGCTATAATTTGGTTCTTATATGACATAATAGTGTAAATCATGACTTCATCATCATTCATAAATTCAAACAAGAGATCATAATGAATCAGACAGGCAGTTACTTTTTCTCCCCAATATCGAAAGGAAGTCCAAGTGCTAAAATAATTAAAATCTAAAATAAGTTTTATACCCTTGAGAGCCTTTCTGAAACTAGACAAATACCATGTAAGCTACTGCAAAAAGAAGCTTCATAATCAAGGTTGTCAGGAAGAACATAAGTATCCTAAAATATGCAACAAACAGTTCTGCTATTTCTGCTTCATACTTCAGTCCACCTAAAGAATTTATCCATCTTGGTGTGCTTATAATAATGGCAATGGAGGTGCAAATTGACTTTTTTTCACAAAAACTGAGAAATATAAAATTCTCTATTGTGATCTGCATTCTACCTCGGTGTCCTGACAATGTGTGAGTAAATGCCCCGGAAGAAATATCACATAGGCGAACTTGAACATCTTCAGTTCCACTAGCAATTAACATATGAGATGTGGCAGTTGATGACATTGCGACACCATGAACCTTTCCAGGCATTTTGAAATTCATTGTCACCTACAAAGTTATACAACAACAAAGTTCAGACTACTGACGAGCCAGTTCAGTAATTAATGGTCCAAATATATACGAAAAATGGCCAGAAAACAAATAACAAATCAACATACTTGTCTCGTATTTGTGTCCCAAACTTTGATATAATGATCATGTGAGCCTGTTATAAACATCCCCGAGTCAACAGGGTACCAAATAGCTGATGATATAGCGTAGCTGTGACCACATTGAAGATGCTTGTCAACCACAAACAGGGGTTTATGCTTTGCGATTGAGTTTCCCTCATAGCATGTGGCTTGTTGTATGTCATAGACAGCAGCAGATCCATCTGATGCACCCGATAACAAGTACCGATGCTCTGTCAAGTCAACCTGACCTCATTGACAATTTCAATTAGTTATTGTCCTGCCTTAGTGAAGCCTAGAAAGCAAAAGTAAACAAATTAACACTGACTGCAATAAAGGTTCTCCTTGGAAGGTTGTGATGAATTCATTGTTGAGAATTTCAACTGATGACACTTTTCCGGGCTTGACCCACAAGAACTCACCCCTTTCTGCATTGAGTTTACTCGAAAATAATAATAGGCCTCACTTGTTTCAACTTTTAACATTCCAAATAGCAAATAGGGTCATTCAGAGCATTTCACTTTAAGACATTTTAGAAACTCTCAATTTTACACATGAAAAACAGTCTTAATGGCAAAGTACCAGTGCAGACGAGCAGCACTCACCCAACCAAGCAAACAAGGTAGCAGGATGCCCTGATAGTCACCAGGAGAGACAGCCGGAAATTCATAAATTACAAAAACAATGCAGATATAACATTTCAGGTTGTAAGTGCAGGAAACATTATATATTTTACCGTGCAACTGCTCCCAGTCCAAACAAAAGAGTCTAAATCTAGAACAAAGAAAGATGACTCATGGATCTTTTCTCAACAGAGCCCTGTATAAGATGTTCAATGTGGTATCCAGCTCATGAATCATAAATCAAAAGGCTGTTGTGCTCATCACAGATTGCACGTGCTAGAGTTGACAATTGGGAACCTCTCGCGACCTGATTGTCCACATAAGGTAGGAACCCACACACCAAAAAAAAATAATGCTTACCAACTACAATTTTCAACTCTAGGCAGAAAGATTGTGAACGAATGGCAAGGGTTACGTTATATGTACCATAGAGCATCATATCTTTTTGAGTTGTGGTTTACACAAACATAGCTCTCATTGTATCAATCAACGACTTTACTCCATTACCAACATAACACTGAGAATGCTCCTTTCCTACACACTTATATATAAACACCTTCACGCAATGATCTACATAACAATATTTTTCAGAAACAGTTGTGAGATTTCTTATTTCAGGTAAAAAGATTTGTGAGCATGGTTTATTTTATTGCGGGGTCCTCTCAAAAGGACATCCAAATTTCGACACAGATCATACGTAAATAAGAATTCTCGCAACCTTCTTTTTTTGTGAACTTTACTTTTCTGTTTCTTCCGTTGCTCCTTTTAATACACTTACCTTCATTAGTATTCTATATAACATCACTTTTTAGAAAAAACTGTGAGGTTTCTTATTCCAGGTAAAAAGATTTGTGAACATGTTTTATTGCAGGGTCCGCTCAAAAGAATATTCTCTAGAAAGATCATACGTCCTCATACAACTTTTGCCGTAATAAAAGAAATCCAAAGTCACACAAACCACAAATTTCGCTAGCCAATGAAAGTATACAGGCTAAGTTGCGGAAATATAAACCGACGAGAAAATAGTGCACTATATCTCGATTCATTTCCACATTAACTGTGAGAGTATCAGAATTTTCTCCGTCAAAATTCAACCAACCACATCATGAAGTGGTGTTCTTCAGCAGGAAACAAACATTGCGGGATCAAATTGCAGCAGAAGGAATAACACGATTTCCAAATGAAGAAATAGAAGTTTCATACTTATCCTTCAAATTCAACCACAAAGAATGGTCTTCTCAGAGAAAACAAGGACTCAAAATTCCAACACAATAAAAGGATACGCATTACCTGGAGCGTGTTAACGCCACCCTTGTGGGGGCTAACGACTTCTTTGTCATTCGAGAGCTCGAGGGAAGAGACACGAGACGCGCGGACCCGATTCGCGAAGGAGAAAGGCCTCGATCGCCCCAGTTCTCTATTCGCGACCCCTTTCCACATTTCTGAGGCCGATGTGCATTACGGGCGGCTCCCCCCTCCCTTCCACGCCAAAAACCCTAGCCGTCTTCCACCCCTACGGCAGCTACAACTATAATCCTATCCCGAAAGCCGACGAAGTCGTCCCAGAAATCCCGGGGTTTCTCCACCTACGATTCTGCGTGTTACTTCTTCCTCCTACCGGAAAAACTTCCCAATCTCAGCACGAATTTCGTCTTCCGCTCACCAACCAGCCTGTTACGCTCATTCCATCACCTTCCAACGATAATTTTCACATCTGCATGAAAGTTCTATTTTCCAGATCCCACGACTCAGCCTCACTCGAACTTGACAGCTTCCAGTGGAATTCGTTGCCTACCGGTTGTCGAATTCTTGAGAAGGAATTTCGCAATTCCGTGCGAGTTTTGTTCGTTTTTCGTAATATCGCGCTCTCTCTGGCGTGGATTTTCACGATTTCAGGCGATTACACTCCCTGCTTTAGCGAATGAATCAGAATCAGATCCGTCTGGGGAATTTCGCCCTCACCGGAGAGAGAGGGAGGGAGATGGCCGAGTCAAAAAGGTTTGGTCACTAGTGGACCTCGCCTATAAAGCCTTGATACCGAACCATGGGTTCGAGTCATTGACATAAGTTTGTCCCTTTTTGGCAACAGGCTAATAGTTGATAGACTTACTACCGGATTCGAGATAAGATTGACGGACGTATTGGGGGTGTTCAAGGAACCGCTGGGACCGCACTAAACCGCCTGAACCGAACCGAATCGAATCAAACCGATAATTTGATTCGGTTCTAGATGTCGAGAAGTTTGGTTTCATTCGGTAATAAGATTGACGGACGTATTGGGGGTGTTCACAGCTCTAGTGTTGAATCGAATCATGAGAACTGAATCGAATATATATAAAGTTTATATGCTTATGTACATATAAATCCTAATATGTTATAATTTTATAATCTCATATATATATATATATATATATATATATATATATATATATAATTGAGATCATATATCCAAATAACACAATGACATAATACTTGATATTTAGCAAAATAAGTAAAACTGTACATAACTTAAATCAAACCAGAACCATCTGTTCTAGCCATGCCATAATTTGGATCACTTCTCTAAAAACTAGCACAAACAGGTGTGTGAAGACTCTTTAAGGAAACATAGATTTCTTTAAAGTTAATATTAGATTGCATCATACATGAATTGTAAGTTCATATTTATTTACCTTGATAATTGATGAGTTAACAAAACATATTCAAGATGGAGTGTCTGGCATATGTTATTTGTGAATGAGATCACTATGAAGAGAAACATTAGAAAGTAAAGGTTTTAAGCTTAATAGAATAAACACAAAATATATAGAATTCATATTTGATCATTGGTTAGAAATTAAGATTGACAGACATTACATCTCTCATAAGGAAAGTTGTAATTACCTAGTGTCAATTTTTCAAAATGATGAGAAAATTGAAGATGTTATGCATAAAATTAATGCAAGTTGGTTAAAATGAAGAGATGAATTAAGTATTTATTGTGACAAGAATATACAACTAAAATTGAAAGGTAAATATTATAAAATAGCAATTAAACTCGTTATATTATATGTTTGTGAGCATTGGACAATTAATCAACATGAATAGAAATATGTAATAGAAATGAAGATGTTGAGATGGATGTAAGGTCACTGTAAAAATAATGAGGTTATCATGAACAAATTGAGAGCGACGCCCGTAAATAAAATGAGAGAAAATTGTTTAACATAGTTTGGGCAAGAAAGGCGACCATAGGAAGCTCCTATAAGAATGTATAAGAAACTAGATTGTAAAAATATGAAAAGAGGAAGAGAAAGACCATAAAAGTGTTGGAAAGAAATAATAAAGAATGATATAGTTTATTTTGAATTATCTAGTAGCATGACATATGATTGAGCTCTATGAAAACGAAAAATCCATATAGCCCGATGTCATTTAGTATGAGAAAAAGGCTTTGTTGTTGTTGTTATCATATGCCATACTCTATATCTTAGACGCCGTCAAAGAAATGTGCAATTACATGCTACTTGCAACCTTGACCTATGTACATGAAATATGTAGATACGTGCTACATATCTGAATGTCTAATAGTATCAAGTTAGAGATACTTCGGTATCAACTTTCCTTGACAGACACCAAAATGTGAACCTTGTCATACGTCTGGCCCCAGACATTTGCATTCATCCCAACTTGGCCGTGGATCCATATCACAAACATATTTTGACCCAAATCTGATAGAGACCCATATGGAAATCCATGAAAAAGAAGGTGAAGTGCCCATATATGGGCAGAATTATATTTCATATGTCAGGGCTGCAGCCACAGAGATGATCGGTTTGCCAAGGGAAATACTCAACCAGGAACAACCCATATTTGTCAATAGAAAAGATTTGCATGTGTGCGTCTGTGTGTGTGTGTGTGTGAGAGAGAGAGAGAGAGAGAGAGAGAGTTGAGTGTAGAAAACACTAATAAAAGCTTCCATTAATCAGAATTAGTGAAAACACCAATCGAGATAAACTTAGGTTGATTGGTGGGGGGCTGTAGGACCAGAGACATGTGAGGTCCGCACATCAGAATATCTTTGAGGAGGAACCTGGTTGAGCAGGCCATTCATGTACTCAACTTGAGCAAAAGGATGGCCGGTGGATATATAATGAGATCACTGGTGAAGAAATTGGTCATGCAACTTAGCCGGAAACAGCATTACAAAATCCAGAGTGCAAACATGAAGAGGGTGTAATTGACTGCAATGGGCTTGAGAGGCGAGGCGAAAGATTCACAAGTTCGAGAGCTTGAGTCTTCAGCTCCGGTGGATAGTCTGCTACACATCCAATTCTCGGGCCAGCACCACTGCACCACGTGAGAGTCAACTGGCTACCAAGTTGGTATGAGCCTGCTCGGCTCTTGGAATCGATCCTCTTGCTTTCTTAGGAACTTCTGTTCTTGGGCTCTGAAGGCCACCTGATGGAGTCCTTTTGTACTGTCCATTTGCATTTCCTTGGGCCGGTTGGCTCTGGACGGGGACCGATACACGTAATGCCTGCTCAAACGGCGTCTCATCAGGATCTTCAAGTTTAACCGATTCACCTTCTGCCGTGATCTTGCTATTTTCTACTGCCTCATAACGTTTGCTGTCCTCATTGCTTTCATCATCACTTGAGCGTATCTGGTAGGAGTGCACATAAAATCAGATACAGGATATAAAGTGCAGTTAGAATACCATTCGTAGAACGAAGTACAAACCTCCACTTCATTGAGACCGATTCCATTATCTCCAAGGAATGTTAAGAAAATGTTGAGGTTCTCCTCAGTGGGACGGTAATGCCCGCTATGTGCCGAGACAGCCTGCGCACGAAGTTCAGTATTCAGCAAGAGATGAACAGGAGACTTGCGCGAAAGTTTCATTCTGCATTGGTTATTGAGATTATTCAACTACCACCAAGCTTTCACCAATCCATAGAAAGATGACAAAACGCCTTTTTTGTTTTGAGTGAAAGATGATATTGATTGTATAAAACTAAAGTTCTTTCAGGTGACTAAGATACCTCATTCAAACAAAATATATCCAAAATGCCGTCCTAGTTGATTTCTAAAGAAAATGACAGTTCAGTTGTCTTGTATTATATAAATGAATACATGAAAGCAAGTTCAAAGCATAGGCAGGAATTTGAAATTCATTAATCTAATATCAAAATCTTTCCATGGTTTTATGTCGTTCGCTCTTACAATGTTAAAGGGGGAAACGTAACATGCCTACAAAAATTATCGCCAGAAATCTAAAACTTCGACATGTTTTACAAGGGAATCTTGAACTCAAACTATTTTCTTCACTAGAATGAAAACATAGCCCTTGTCTAAGCCAATGCCCACAGTGCAGAACCTAGGTAGATGGTCCAAGCCACAGAAACTTTTGCTATGTTTCTCAGCCCCTCTATTTGCAACCTTTTTCATAAAGGAGGAAAGAGGAAAATCTGAAGAGCCCAACACTTCGAACGAAATAAAAGCAACAAAATATAGGACTACTCATTCAATCCATATGATTAAATAATATCCCATACCTTAAGCACACCATTTTCTGCAGTCAATCTTCCCGCAGCTAGAGTGGTGCCACCAGCAAGAAAACTGGAATGGTGAAATTTTCCTTTCTTCTTCTACATATACACAAGCGTGGGAGGTCAGATGAAAATGTAAATATTAACAGATGGTAAGTGATTTCAGATTACATAATTCCAAATAAGTAACCCGAGTACAACAGACTTGGAGACTCTCCAAGACATAGGCCGCTAGAGACAATTATCCCCATGACACCCTTTGCATGGGCCACTTCCAAACCCAATGAAACAAAAAGGAGAAACATAAATTGAATTTTGAGGAATTGAAATTGCAAAGTTGCCTGGAATGAGGTGAAGGTAACAAGAAATAACTAGTCATAGCCTCACATATATCAGAAGATTTTTCTGGCAAAAGTAGAAAAAGAAGAACATGAGATTTACCACGCCAGCATACAGCTTCTTATGCACACTCATGACAAAAATCCATTTCTCAGAAGGAAGGCCTTCAGTTGTGTCAAGAAACTCTCCACTTTCCACGTGCACAATCTTTCCATCCCTGGGCTCATATTCATAGTAGCCTTTCTCAAGCTGAATTTGGGAACACAAAAAATATGCATAAGAAAGCTTACAGAAGAAATATTTGAAAGTGACAATGCAGAATGTATATGTTTTCTTGTAATGAAAACAGCATGTTACACACAAAAACCTCTGCAGTATCATCAATCGCACATAACCTCACATCCTCAAGTCCATTCTCAAAAAACTTAGGAGTAGAAGATGCAAATGGAGCAAAGCCAGTCCCAGTTTTCTATGCACCCTATACCAGTGGATGCTAGGCTACCTCACAGCAGGATAATAACGAGGAGTTGTAGGGTCTCTTCTACCAATCTGGACCCTCACTTCACCTCCACAGGGATGATCTACAGGGTTCGTAACAACTCTTATTACAGGATGCTAACCTAGCAACACTTAGATCCGAGTTTGATTGCAAAACTAAACCAAAGGCATACATCTTGTGGCACATATACCCCATAAGGACATTGGGTAACTTGGTGTGGCTCATGTTCATGTCATCAGTTGACATCCCCAGTTAATGTATTAGCTGGGTTTCACAACCACCAATCTTGTAGCATAGTTTTGATTGTCATCATCTCTGTTAATCAATATTCACATTGCTGGAAAAATAACTTACAGGACCGAGGTATTTGATGCATTGTTTTTGAAGCATATGCCTTCTGCATGCTTTGAGATCAACAGTTCTACCTGCTCCAACATCAAGCCTGTATAAGAGGAATCAATATGTATCCTTAAAAGTCAGCATTTACATGGCATAAATTTGATGTGAATCAGTTAGTACATTTGCTAGACAAATAAAACTCCAGCGGTGCTTTTGAGATGTTATTGTGTTACTGATTATTAACATATATACAATATAATGCATCAACTTCAGTCGACACTCATCAAACATGAGATTCACAAAGCACAAGACATCTAAAATCCGAGACCTTTTGAAATGATTAAACTGAAACTAAAGATGATTCATCCTCACTAACTAATCACTTAGAATCGAAGACACTATGGTTACAAAAGAGCAGTAAAAAATATAAGTAGCAAACCACATCCACAAGAAAAGAAAAAGAGGATGCAACCGTCCCATTTAAATTTTTCACAATTCAAGCATAAGCTTTAAAGGAAAGAAATTCCAGATGCTTACCAATAGAAAAAGGGTTGACCAGAGTTACTTTTACACCATTCCTCATAATAGTAATGCAGATTGTGTCCATAACGGTGGCGAGGATCCACCTGAAAAAGACAAGAACATAATATTATACGTTTATTCTCTTGGTAACTTTTCTTCTCGGGAAAAAAACCTTGTTATGACTGATTTGCAAAGGCATACTACAATCTGAATGTAGCACAGCGAAAGTTAAGCCCAGAAGGCAATAAACAGGGACTTTGTAAAATCAAAGTGTGCCACCAACATGCGAATTGTAAAAGAGAAGAGATAAATTAGAAAAGATGAAACTTACAGCCTCGACCCAATGCTGGAATGCTAGCTTCAGAGCTTTCGCATCTCTGGATAGACCCTTTCCAACCTGAAAGAAACCTTTTCTTTTTCTTAACCATAAAAAGCAAAAGAACATGAAAAGTATAAAAAAAGGATAACTATTGGGATATCAAACCATTGGCCTCTGTTACTCGTACTCATAATTGAAAGGTGAAAACCACGCAGAAAGTCAAACATCCAATTTGTATACTAGAAAGCACGAAATGAAATACAACCGATGACACATACACACAACGCACACAAGGAGAAAAGTATAAACATCCACATGTCTGTGTTTTGTGTGTACGTTTCCAGGGATATAACAGCATCAAAAAGACCCAAGATATCTGAGAACAAGGAACTCGTATCCAAGTAAGGTCACCAGTTTTTCTATCAATTCCAACAAAATAATTCCCTGGACAACTCTGAAAAGAGAATGATGAACCGTTCATAATGCCAGGGATCTGCTATTAGCAAAAAAATTGCCTAATAAGAACGATGAACAATTTATCATGTCATTACTCTTCTGCTATAAGCAAAAAGAATGGTCTAGAACAGAACGATGAATCATTCATCATGCCACCAATCTTCTAAAAAATAACGCCTACTGATAAAGGTGAAGCACCAAAAGAAATATTATGAGACACCAACATGACAAAACCAGAGAATTCAGACCCGTACCTTCGAAGCATTCCCGCTAACTCGAGCCAATTTATGAGCAGCTGTCTCCGGCTCGGAGTAATTGAAGAAGGAGATAGTGCTGTAATTTAGGCGGGCAAAATCTAACGCCTGCCACCTGAAACGATTTGCTTCTGCTTATCAAACATCAAAATGAAAAGACGTAAGAGAAAAGGAAGGAGACAGGAACTGAGACGATGGAACGAACCATAGCTCTTCGGCGACGACGGCAGAGTCGGCGAGCTGCCGCCGGGTTCGGTAGCTCCGGTAGACCTTTTGGAGCTTCAATGCAGCAGCATCCATGATCTTCCCTCCTTTTTTCTCTATAGAAGGAGATAATGGAGCTTTGAACTCTGAAGGCATCGTCAGTTGGGAGGCGGGCTACAAGTCTAAGTTTTGACGAGGGACATGATGTCCATCGTCCCCCATTTATACACGGGACCGAGAGAGAGAGAGAGAGAGAGTCAAATTTTGTTTCCCCTATTTTGTTTCTGGTTTAGTTGATCTTCCTGGATCCTTCACACAGCAGAGAGAGAGAGAGAGAGAGAGAGAGAGAGAGAGAGAGAGAATGACAAATGTGGTAAACTATCCATTAGACTTTCTCTCGTGCACCTTAGATTTTTTCGTGTTTGATCTTTCACAGAAGCAGGGCGAGAGACACAGGAAGACCTCCCCATTGTTTTTTTTAGTGGAAATGGAAACGCAGGAAAGAGAGAGCGGGGAAGGGTAGAGAGAGACACTGCAGATGACAGCAAAACGCAAGTAGTAAAGATCCATTTGCCGAATACTGCACTACTTTCAACTTGACTCATCGGGCGATATGCGGTCGATGTTACCATATCGCCGTCAATCAATTCATGTAGACCACGCTCTTCTTTCACCTAGCACCACAGAATCGATCTACATTCCTCCGTTTCCCATTTTGTATTCCGAATCTAAATACTCCATTCCTTTTCCAGCTTGAGAATCTAAAGGCTATACTTTTACAAATATAACTCCCATATTTTATCTTCTACATATATATAGTCAGTCCTATTTCTTGCATGGATTTATTAAGAAAATATCAAATCCAAACATACCAACTTCTTATTTATTGGTCAGTTGAATATGTTGAGATGCTTTATTGAGTTTAATGCACTAAATTATTTTTTTTTCGAGTCATCCAAAAAGCAATGGCTCATGAAGAAAAATATGCTTGAAAATGACTCAAATTAACATGCGCATGAATCATTCACTAAACATGCTCCACACATTGTACCGAGAGTATTAGCTCAACGGCAGAGCACTTTAACACCGTTGCTGCTGGTGGGGAGTTCGACTTCATAGAGTGCATGTGTGGGTGTATGTATTAGGCTTCGGCTTCCTCCTATAACCAGGAGAAAAAAAAGGAGCATGGTCCACACATTAGCTTTGGAGCATAAAATTAAATTCTACTTAAATCGAAGACAATAATTTCAACAAATAAATACAAATCATCACGCAGATCCATCGTAGCATTGTCTCTCTCTCTCTCATTATGGTACAAGAAAGAAAGAAATGCAACAACCACAGGAATAAATCATGAGCGAGCATTTATTAGCTTGGACATGCTTGAGGGTACACGCAGTGCTGTAAATGCTATATGTGAATCAAACAGAACTAGTTTCAGCAGTATGGCAAGTGAAGGTTCAACTTGGGGAAAGGCAGTGACAACTCTGATCATGATACATCCAGTTGTAGAGGAAATTAGCGCATGCCATTGACAAGAAAACAATTAACAAACCAAATGGAAAGAGTTGGCTGTGCAGTAAAAACTAATCTGTTGGAAGGGGATGGTAAACGAACCGAGTCACTCGTGAATTGGTTCGGTTCGGCTTGACTCATAACGAGCTTATTCGTATCTGGTTCATGATCTATATGAATGGAAAGTGAGATGGCCAAAGCATGTAGAGTTCGGTTCGAGTCGTATTAGCTTGTTTAACTAAGTATATTCAGAGCTTCTGTGTAAATATATGCTAGAAAACCATGTTAACCCAGATAATAAAATGGTCAAATCTTTCAAATTTACAAGAAAATCATAAGAACATCAATAATTGTCTTATTTTTAATATAATATTTTTAATAAAATGCTCGCATTTTTCACATTAACGAGCAGTTCATGTCCAACTCGTTTAACTCTGCCTCTGTTGAGTTCATTTTGGGCTTGGGTTGGACAAAGGAGCCAAATATGAAAGGATCGAGTTGACGAACAAGCCATGAATGGCAGCTCATTTTGTTATGGTTCAACCAGCCCCATCCTTGTGCAAACCTAACCGGAAAACGTTACCGCTTTCCCTGTCTTCCTGTGTGCTGGGAACGGAGAAGGAAACTTGTAAATCCTAGATATAAATGAGGATATAATTTTTATTATTATTTTATTGTTACTGAAATTGAATATTGATGTTCTAGAAAACAACTGTTTCATATTTTATTACCTAATACCTATTTTAATAACAAATTATTATAAAATTAAGAACCAGCTAAAAGAATAAAAGGTTGTAGTGTGCCAAGCACATGCAGAAGTGTAGCAGAAAGCATTAGTCTTTGTGTAACTCTCACGTAGTTAATTTAATTTCATGCTAATTCTCACTTAACATCTTCTCGCTTTCTAGGCATCTTCATTTTCTTTAGAGTGTTTTTTGGTTCATGCTTTGAGGAGAATGGTCATCGTAGTTCTAAGTTCCGTTGTGCATCAAGCATGAAACCAATCACTAGGTTTCATAGATCCAATTTTAAGTAAAAAATATAGACACCAAGTGCAAGATGTGTCATAGGAAATGGATCATAACCTTCCCATAAAAGCCAAGTACTTCTTTCTCTCTTATGTTGTCACCCCATTTCGCAAGAACACCTAAGAATTGGTTCCACTCACAAACCAAGAACAGAATCATGGTTGCTCGAAACCATAGTTATAAACTTAAGAGGGTTCTAGGCGGTGGCGGATCTAGAAAATAGTTTTGGAGGGATGATGTACATATTTCATGGTGTTAGGGAGGCGAAGCATGAATCTCAACCTATATTCATGGTAAAACATAGGTTTTACTCGAAATTTTCAAAATTTCAGGATGGGTGACCGCTCCCCACCCCTCCATGTAGATCCGCCATTGGTTCTAGGCCTACATGCCACAAATCAAACACACATGTAGTGCCTCTTACACCTCTCAATTTCCTCACAAAACAAAAACATACAAAACTAAGCTCTTGCAGAGAAACGGTCTGGTGACACTGCGTGCTGTTTGTAGAGCATGTCTCTTCTTCTATTACCTTAAAAATAATTAACCGGCCTCTCTTGATTGATTGATTATGTGCATTTATATATATATGTGTGTGTGTGTGCATGAGGGAGAGAGTACATCTTGAGACCTTGATAATCTACTTAGCAATATACTATTTACTAGATCAGTATGAGATATAGACATGAATTTGGAATTTTGATCTGCATTATTAGAGCTTATCTCCCAATTCTTCACACCTTCTCACTGAAAAGATCCATCCCTTGGCCTCTTTAAATATCTATATGTTATTTGCCTTTAATTTGAGTGGCTTTTTCTCGCCATAGGGAACTCCTAATACACCCAGTGGCAGATCCAGATTGTGGTGGGTGGGGCACCACCTGAAATTCGAATTTTTTTAATTAAGTATTCAATTTTCCAAAAAAAGTTGAAAATTTTAAAGTCCACCCCACCCATAACAATTTTTTGGATCCACCTTCCATGTTCGAGACAGTCACCAAATACTCAACCTATGTATTTGAAAACTGTGTTTTATTTAGATTCAACATTACCAATTTTAACATCTATATCAGCAAGTCTAACTGTTCTTTTATCTCATTAACTTATCTTATATACCCATAGAACTTCACCTACAAATGCTATGCACCTTTTCTTGAAAATATATTGCTAGTTCATCTACAAAGAAAATAAAAAAAATACGACCCACTGATGGATCTACATTGAGTCGAGGTGAGGCGTTTGCCTGAAATTTTGAAAATCAATTTAAAGTTTATAGCCCACAGTGGAATCCATGGGCTATAGTACATAGTTCGCCCCCTCTGAAACTGTCCTAAACAGCAGAAAAATGTAACTCCGACTGTCGGAACAGCCAGGAAACATAAAAAACAATCGGAATCCTAAAGCTCGAATAAAAATAGTCGGGGTTGTCTTTCAGATGCCCCCGGTTCAGAACAAACAAAGGAAAATGTTTCCACCACAGATCTTCCAACATATATTTAAACTGCTTTGATGAAATAGCTATTTATGTCAACCTTTTTTTCAGTAATTTTTCTTGTATTTTATGATATAATTTTGCAAGATAACTGGTCTTGGTCAATTCCAAGAGTCTCTTTCACTCTCTTTCCTTGAAGGTACCAATAATCCATGTGGTCCTTAGTTTTCTTCAACCAGTTTGACCAATTTTTTTTATTTAAAAACTGTCTTCTGATGTAGAATTCCACACTTACAGCCAAAATCTTTTCTTTCTCGTATATTATTTAACTAGACTAAACCCTTAAAAACTGTCCTTAGTTTTCTGGTATTTTATTGGTGAAAATGTTTACACCAAATTTTTTTATTTAAAAATTGTCTTCTTATATAGTTTTCTTTTCTTTCTTCTTATATGACAACAAAGCAGCAATTGCTCAAAAAGCAAGCATATAATGTAAAATACCACTATGTTCATGATATGGTTATGAGAAAGGAAATATCCATCTCATACATACCAACAAATGATATGTTGGCAAACCCCTGAGGAACTTTTCTCAAAACATGTTACAAACATGGGTTTGAGGTATGTTTGATTGTTGTGTAGGGAAATAATCACACATAAGGTAGATTGTTGTGTAGGGAAATAACCACACAATGGGTAAAATATTGTGTAGGGAAATAACCAAACAACGGGTAAATTGTTGTGTAGGGAAATAACCACACAACGGACAGATTGTTGTGTAGGGAAATAACCAGCAGCAATCATGAATTGACATTACTAGGTAAACCATGGAAAAGTGGGAGGAAAACCAGTATGTCAGTATACTTGCATCGAATGGCCAAGTGGGAGATGTTACAGTTGTTACAAAGTGGCCATTCTCGGCAACTCAGCACGGTAACGACTGGACTGACCATCCATACCGTTACCATGGTAGGAGTTACAGATAATGCTTGATAACCGTCGGACCGTTACCGAAAAATATGGTAACCGTCGGACCGTTACCAAAAAATACGGTAACCGTCTGGATATAGATGCTCCGAATGAGGAAAACTCAGTTGAAATATTCTCTCTTTGACTTTAGCTATAAATAAGAGCAGTGCGTATACATGGAGAACGAAAAGGCAATGGACTCCGATAACCGACTTCAGAAAAACTCCATCAAGAGAGACATAGCTAAAGTCAAAGAGAGAATATAAGCTTTAGGTGATTTGAGAGGTCGTCAAAAATTGCTTCCATACTACATTAGAATTACTCTTTTGGATATGACATGAATTATATATATATATATATATATATATATATAAAGAGAGAAATATCATATTAAAAACAATGAGTGAATAGGATCTGATATTCTCATATTAAAAACAATGAGTGAATAGGATATGATATTCTCTCTCTCTCACACACACACACACATATATATAATATTGAACAACTTTTACCCCCCTCTTTCACACACACCTGAAATTCGAAAGAAAACGCCATCTAACTTACGCAAGCAAACTGTTCTTTTTTGAAAAATCATATGGATTGCCTCACCTGAATTTCACTCAACTCACTTTGCCCTGCCCAAAATGTTTTTCTTGGCAGCTATTGAAGGAAAAAAAGAAGAAAAAGAAAAAGAAAT